>CAKNYM010005172.1:0-17891 GCA_932195095.1 Andricus curvator | reverse complement strand
TTGGGCACTTTTTTTTCTTCAAAATAGTTTTAAAAGAAAGCTGAGATTTTTTCCTATAAGAAACCCAATTTTCAGAGTGGAAAATTAATTCCTCTTTGAGTAATAGAACGATACGTAAACGAGATTCCATAATAAAGCGGGTGGCGCGCGATTTCCCCTAGCGCGCTCACGCCGAGGATCTTTCTGCAACGCTTTAGTGCCAGTTTTTTAAGTTAAATCATATTATATGGTAATATTATGTGTCTTTCTGTTCGATTTTTTGGCGATAGTTTCAACAGTTGTTTTCTTTGCAGGCCTTTTTTGCGGTTTCTGTTTTTTGCCATTCGAGAAGATGTCGTATTTCTCAGAGGACGAAAACTTCTTGAGTTGAAGTTTTCCATCTTGAGTGGGAACTATACTGTAATGTACCTGGTATCGTGACAGCTTTGTCAAATCTGGCTTTCAGTAACTCGGTGGCTAGGGCATGATTTTCTTTACTGCTGAAAAAAAATTTGGTTTCCTTACAGTTACTCTTTGCCCACTAAAACAAAGCATGGGGAGTGAGTATGTGATGTTTCGGAGAACATTGTAAGCTTGAACGGGCTGCTTGTCTCTTCATATTCGCTCCTATACCATCACATGCACCATTACCATGAGCTGTACCATGGAAGTGCGATTCAGCTTGAATACCAAAATCTTCTTCATGGGCTTGAAAATTAACAAAGCTACTCTTATTTTTAAAATGTTGCCCTGCACCATCAGTGAAATAGTAGATTTTCTTTGGCCTGAAATGAGTTTTCAAGTAATCTACTATTATCTTTTGATACTCGTGAACAGCCACCATGTCATGAGCTAAGTTATCAGATATGATTGCGATGCTTACGTGCTTGAGCTCTCCATCTTTTTTATAATAAATCACCACAGTGAATATTGTAGCTTGGTCGTTATTCCAGTGGAATGATTGCGCTGCATTATGAATTATGAAGGCGTAATTCTCAGCGAAATCGAAGCAAATCAAAAACTCTCTAGGCAATACATTTTCCTTCAGGTTTTTGAAAAAAGATGATTGCTCCTTTGAAATAAAGTGATGAGTTTTCAATTTCAACAGCCTTTCACAGAAATCATCTAGGAATTCATCAGTATCCATTACCAGAGTCTTTAGAGTACATCTGTCGGTCTGTAACCAAATTTCAAATCTCACTTCATTAATACAATGTTCATCAAAAGGTTTTGTGATGTTATCTTTTAAGTTTGCAGTACCTGGACCGTTTTTACACTTTCCTAAATGACAGGACCTTGAAGAGTTAGGACATACAATAGCATCCAGACAGTCGTGATAATTTGTGAACACCATGTCAGTATCCTCTTTTAAATGTTGAATATTTATTTCATTCAACATCAACTTGACATTCTCATCATGCACGAAAATGCAGAGAACAGTTATTCTAGTAGCATATGATATTACTTAACTTAAAAAACTGGCACTAAAGGCTTGCACAAAGATCCTCGGCATGAGCGCACTCGGGGAAATCACGCGCCACCCGCCCTATTATGGAATCTTGTTTACGTATCGTTCTATTACTCAAAGAGGAATTAAATTGCCACTCTGAAAATTGGGGGTCTTATAGGAAAAAATCACAGCTTTCTTTGAAAACTATTTTGAAAGTTCCCAACTTTGAAAAAAAGTCAAATTTATTATTTATTTTCAAAAATTCGGGTCAAATTTTGACTTTTTTCAAAATCTTTATTACCACCAGAAAGTTTGTGAAAAAATCTATCGAAAATATTTAAAGTGAAATTTGGTTTAAGGCAATAGGACAAAAGTACAAACGTTTGAAAGTAAGGCTTTGCTTAAAAATCCAAAAATGGTACCCCCTCCACATTGATAAATAATTATTAAAATTAATTAATTTTTGGTGTGAGGAGTACTATCTAATGGGATTACAATTGGGCCAATTTTTAGCCCGATCGGGCAACATTCATTTTCGAGGTGGGTACACTTCAAAAATTATGCCCCATATACAGGGTGATCCTGAACTCATCATATTCCTTGTACATACAGATTCCTTGTGCAAAACTGAACAAAAAACTTCGGTGACAAAATGTTGTACGATCAATAGTTTTTAAACTATTGAGAGTTATAAAGAACCAATGGGAGCTCGCTATTCCCGCACGTACATAAGCATCTTGCGCGAACTCTAGAACGTGATGCACTTCAAGTCAGTAATTCTAATATTTCGCCAGAGACAAACAATTTCAAAGCAACGTGAAGTTCTCAAAACATATCACCCTCACTTGTTCAGTAATTCCCTTGATTTAAATTCTAGAGTTCGCGCAAGATGCTATGTACGCGCGGAAATAGCGAGCTCTCATTGGTTCTTCACAACTCTCAATAGTTTAAAAACTATTGATCGTACAGCATTTTGTCACAGTAGTTTTTTGTTCAGTTTTGTACAAGGAATGAGTACGTACAAGGAATATGATGAGTTCAGGATCACCCTGTATAATAAATAATATATATGAATTAAGACCAACCACGGAAAGTAAGACACCTTCTGAGAGATGATCGCGCTTTCAGGACAAGGAGGAACATTAACATACAAGTTCCTCCTAAGCCCCAAGATCTGGCTGAAATAGATACCTCCCTTCGTGGAGATATCTCGCAAGCGTCCGACCTCTGGACAATCAATTGCTCAGTTTATGGTGCCGCGAGAGCTTTGGCTGATTCAAATCGAAGGCTAAAACCGACGATGGATCAAAAGACCAAAAGAGGCGTGCATCAACTAAACAAGAAGATTGGATGGACAAGACAGAATGCTTCCTGTGTTCAATGTATGATTGACTACATAACATCTGGTAGACCGTTTACGGAAAGGGTTCGAAAGTTCGCCCAAGAACTGAGGATCTTGAATCACACACTGAACAAGTCAAAGCTGCTGACAATCAAGCAGCATATTGTTGACAAAATACGGCTGTTATCTGACGCAAGAAGGAGAATACAGAAGAGAGAGAGATGGATCAGGGAGAATCAAAAGTTTCTCAATGACCCATCGCGCCTCTTCAGCGATCTCGCTGTTTCTGTCCAAAATCCACCCAAGAATTTTTGGAGAGAGGTGTACAAGATCCCGAAAACACTAGAGTTGAAAGAAGATACTGACAATATCATCCGCTTCAAGGAGTTTTGCGACAACCATATAAAATCTGAGGAGGAATGTCCACCAATCACTGCCGAAGAGGTGAAAAAAGCACTTAGAGGCACGAAGAACTTTTCCGCTGCTGGAACAGATTGTATCAAGAACTTCTGGTGGAAGAAGTTTACTTCTACACACCAACATTTGGCCGGCATATTCACCTCATATTTAAAGTCGGAGACGCCCATTCCGCAGTGGCTGGTGTTAGGACGCACTATACTCCTGCCGAAAAAAGGCAACTTGTCCAACCCAGAGAATTACCGGCCAGTAACTTGTTTGAACACACTGTATAAGATCTTTACAGCTGTCCTAAACAACAGGATTGTTCAACGAATTGAGCCTGTATGGCGAGAGATGTACGAACAACGTGGCTCGAAAAAAGGTGTAGCAGGCTGTCAAGAGAACCTGCTAATTGACAGGTGTGTCTGTAAAGACGCTGCAGCCCATCAGCGCGTCCTGTCAATGACCTGGATAGACTACCGGAAAGCTTTCGATTCAACCTCTCATAGACTTATCATCTGTCTGTTGAAAAGCTTGAAGGTACATCCACACATAGTGAGATGCATAGAGAGATTGATGCCCCTTAACTAGATTTACTGTCTCATCTAGAAATTATCGTGTGACAAAGAACAACGTCACCTTCGCGAGGGGCGTCTTTTAGCGTGATACCATGAGCCGTCTGTTTTTTTGCATCACACTTCTACCACTATCTCTCGCACTACGAAATTCTTCTGGATACCTCTATGGCAACACTCATCAGCGCGAGCATAAGGTCACTCATGTATTTTATATGGATGACCTGAAGATCTATGCCTCTGGTAAAAGCAAACTTCAAACTGCTATAAATATCGTCAAGAACTACACAGGAGAGATTGGGATGGACCTTGGTTTGGACAAATCTACCAAAATTAATCTGAAGAAAGGAAAGATTACTGGCGTTCCCAAGGACCCTGAGCTTGTGGATATAGGTGTTATCAGACATCTTAATACTGGATAGACCTATACATACCTGGGCGTGCCTCAAAGCCGCATTCAGGACGTAACATCAGTGAAGAAGTCTCTCCGAAGCAGATACAAGTATCTTCTTCGATAGATTTGGTCTTCCAATCTGTCGGCGTTGAACAAGGTATCTGCTTACGGCCCTTGATATCACCACACGTAAGATCATGCATATGCATAAAAGCTTGCATATCGTTGCGAATGGCAGAAATCCTCTCCTAAAAATGGTCAGGAACCACGAGATGATTGGCAAAGAAGCGTTCCTTTACAAAACCGCGGAGCAAGCGGCCGAGACCCCCTTGGCCAGAATTTTAACATCAGAAGTGAGGAAAGTGCATTACTCCATCTAGATGCTTCACTTCTAAAAGCCGAAGTGAAGAAAGTAGAGGTTGAAAAATTTCACCAACAGCTACTCGATAAGAAAATGCACGGAAACTTTCACAGAAATGTAGAAAAACAGTCCTTGTCGAAGGAGCAAACTTTTTCTTTCCTCAGATCATCAGGGCCTAATTCAGGTACAGAGGTTTTTATTTTTACATACCAGGATGGTGTCATTTTCATTTTAGCATACCATGACCGCATTTTATGTCAAGAAGTTCCCAGCGGTAGATGCAGGACGTGTCATGCACACGCTAAGTACCTAGAACACATACTATCGGGGTGTCCCACCCACGCAGGAAGGACGTATATCTACAGAAATAATGCGGCCCTGAGAGTGCTTTATTACCATCTTTGTCGCTTTTATGGTGTTGGCCGCGATCTTGCCCTGCCGAACGCTCCAAGAGAGATAGAGTCAATTGTCCAAAACGAGAAGTACCAAATTTTCTGGAACTACGATTTTCGGACAGTAGTCTCCGTTGCACACTCGAGGCCTGACATCGTTCTCCAAGACTTCGGGAAAAGAACTATATTCGTGATCGAATTCTCGGCTCCGCCCGAATACAGCATCACTGCCAAGGAGAAGGAAAAGGAGGAGAGGTATCAAGACCTTAAAAGGGAGCTGCAACGACTGTACCCAAAATATTTGGTACAAGTAATCTCTCGGAAGACACACGAGGGTTTCGCCGGCCTGCCGTTGTGATTTCATCGTGCCCTGTAACCACCCATCTCATGATTGTGAGACGTGGCCATAAGTGTGATTCACCGCCGTTCTACTGGGAGCCGGTAAATCAGAATCAGATTCTCAATTTTTGAGAATACTTCTCGAACGACTGAAATGAGCAAGACAACCGAGGATCTCGTATAGTTATGCAACACTAGCAGAAAGGGGTTCCTTGGAAAAGGGCAAAGGGCTACACGATTACAGTTTTTCTAATAAAGCTCCTTTAAGAAACACGCTACCCGTGGCCCCTAGAATATCTCTTTCTGCATTTTTATTCTTTAAATGTAGGCTTTTAAAGTTTCGATCTTGAAAATTAATTTTTCTGGTATTTTTATGGCCATTTTCGAAACGAACGAATGAAAATACATGGATTTACGCAATTTCAAAAATATCGGAGGTATTTGTTCTTTGGAACCTCACTACAGCACTTTTTGAAAACAATGTAAGCCTCAGTTTCATGCATTCAACTTATCATTAACTGGTTTTTAATTAATTCTGAAATGTATCATGTAAATTAGTCAATACTTGACCGAGACATCCAATACGGGTAGAAAAAACGATTTTCAGAGTAACCTTTTCGTGCTTGTAGTAGTTGACTGTGATTTGTAGGTGCGAATATTCATATACCTATGTCACTCTGCCTATCATTGCCTGTATTAAAAAAAAAATCATGCCAATATGGCAATTCTGTTCAAAGTTACAGTGGAACATAGAAAACAACAACAGAATGTACAAACATATAAGTCTTTTTTTTGCTGCGCGTATTCGACTAAAAAAACCAGAAAGAAACTGAAATTGTAACCACGGAATTGAAGTAGACGGCAAATTTCACCGTGGAAGAATAAACCGGGTGGGACGACGATAATAATGGCGCGAGACGAACGTGCATAGGAATGTTAATGCTACTGTGAGAAAAGTGCTCGAAAACATCTCGGAACTTGTTCGTTTGTTTAAAATATAAAAACCTCGCGTCGATTCTATAAAATGAATTGTAAATCGTTCTCCAATATTCACATTGAATAACCTAGAATTTTAATAATAATTTTTAATGATTTGCTTTGAATGTTCGTACTCATATGCTCTATCTATTTCAACATAATAATAAGGGAATAATAAAAAAAAGAATATTATATTCCATTTTATATTTGGCAAAAGTAAAATGGTAGATAATTATTTGGTAAATCTCATACAATGGCGATGACTGTACTATTTCACTTGATTTCTTTCAATTAGCGCAATAAAAATAGTTCTAGCCAACATTTTTCTTGCCTCTATTTTGGACCACCGTGTAATTGTGTTTAGCCAGATGGACAAGAGAGATTAAGTAGCATTGGGTGGCTTCGAATGCATAAATAGAGACACCAAAACAGGAGAAAGGAACTTACATAACTATTGCTTGCGTTGGTTTCTCTTTGTCCATGGCGGTACAAATTATGTGGAACAGGCCGAAAATCACCCCCTGTAATTTGCGAGCTGCTTGTTTTGTCGCACACCGCCTATATGCCGACAGATGGCTTGCCTCTATAGCAAAATATATGCTTATAAATATATAGTAGTACATCGAACACAATACCAGTAAGAATATTTCATATTTCAAGAATCAAGTTATATAGCAAATTTAAATTGATTTAAAACTTTCTATTCGATAAAATATACATATTTTACATGCCTGAATTTCTTGTTACGCTACATAAAAGTTCTTTCAGTACAGGGAGAAAAATACTTCGAGAAAATTTGCCAAACTCAGTTCGGTAAACTTGGGACATATGGACACTTTGATAAAGTTTCATTTCTGGTTCGGTAAAACGAGATTCGGTAATACTTCCTTCACAATCATGAAAGTGTGACAAATTGATACGAATATCTTTCAAACTGTACTTTAATTAATACTGTATTTAGCAGATGACATTTTGATGCACATAATTGTAAAATATATGAAACATTAGATAAAGATCACTGAACAGTTGGGTAACACGCGCTCGAGGGCTCGGTAGAAAATGTAAGTGGGTTTACAGAAAAGGTATGAAGGAATCACTGCCGCTCGAGAAACTTTAACTGACAGTTTGGTAAAACGTAAGCTTCTGTGAATCAAAAAAAAACGTATACACAATCAACAGCATACAATAACATACACATTAGTCAGTCACAGCCAATCAGAATACAATTTCGTCGCAAATACACTCACGACACCTACAACTACTTATACGCATATAATAGAAACATAAATAAACCTAATATAATACAGTCGGGGTTCTCAATAAGAGCGCTCACGGGGCTATAGAGGAAGGATTTCCGAGAAGTGAGGTACCCCCACTCTGTACCGAAAAGCTCGCTCGCTCGAAACATAAGCGAGTGTCTCAATAAGAGCGCTCCGACTTTCTTTGATTTTTCTCATTCGTATAGCGATAGCGCGTAAACGTTTGTTTCATACGTAAATACACTAAAATTATTATTATTATTATACCATTAAGCCATCCCTTTCGGGGTAGGCATGACTTGCTCGGTTGGAAAATAGTAGTGTGTAGATGGGTACATAGGTATATAGGTGTAAGGTATAGTATATATATAGGTATTTTAGATTGATCTGGAATTCTCGTGTTATTTAGTTAAATGACACGTTCGTTCCGCAACACTGCTCCGACCCAGGTTGCTGATCAATCTCTGTAGCGATCACCCCAAGTGAAGAGCCTCACAAAATTGTTATGTGTTGTTCCCCACTTGGGCCCATTAGTATCCAAGGTCTTTGTTTCAGGCGTCATTCACTCTATTTTCACTCTGTTTATAAACTATTTGTCGCCACACTTTTCTGTCTTGGCATACTACTCTAGCTTCCTTCACGTCCATGCATATTTTCATGCAAGCTCTCGTGTTTCTATGGCTTCTTATGTCTCTTCGGATTAATATCTCATTCACAGATTCTAACCATTCTTTCGGCGGTCTACCTCTGGGCATTCTGCCATTTACTTTACCTTTATACACTTGTTTGGTCAGTCGTTCATCTTTCATTCTTTCAAGATGTCCGAACCATCTTAACTGATTTCTTTCCCATGTGTCAACTAGTGTCTCTCCTGTACCACATTCTTGGAGGATTATCTCGTTTCGGACTTCATGACAATCGCGTTAATTTTACTCCTGTCGTTTTCTTGACATGTCCATGTCTCGCTACCGTATGGTACATTCGGTACGAATATAGAATTATGTATGGCCATTCTAGATTTTTTTTATGTTTTTCTGAGAATGGACCCTGCTCTACCGATAATCTTCTTACCCTCATTTATGCGTCTATCTAACACCCCATCTATTTTTCCGTCTCTAGTGAAGAGGCTACCTAGATATACGTACTTGTCAACTTGTTCTAATCTGTCATCATTTAGCACAATGTTGCACATTGTTTTCTCACTTTTTCTCTCAAACACCAAGATTTTTGTTTTATTTACGTTTTTGAGGCCCATGTTCTTCATGCTTGTGTTAAGTTTATTCAACATTCTTTGCAAGTCCTCGATTGATTCTGCCATAACAATCTTGTCATCTGCGAAAGCTAACCCACGTACCTTCACTGTTTCGAGATCTACACCTTCTTCGTCGAAGGGGGCCATTCTTAGACACTTATCCATGAATATGATAAATAGCCATGAGGACATAACGCATCCTTGTTTCACGCCTTGCATAATATCGAACCAGTCACTCAGTTTCCCATTTACCCTTACACTGACTTTACTACCTATATATATATATATTGTTTTTATTGCTTGTAGGAGCCATCCATTGACTCCGTACTCTTTAAGAACTTCCCAAAGTTTGCTTCTATTGCTAAAAAATATTGCACGGATCGATAAATAAAAAACAATGCACTTTTTATTTATTTCTTTTTTTTTTTAATCGTCGTGTTAACAAAACGATAAAGTAATTAATAATGAATTCCACCGAACGGTCTGATTGAGAAGTCTTGAAATGAATCCGGTGGCATTCAAAACAAACACGGTAATGGGGGTACTGCTCTACCACGAATCAGGGGAAGCGCTCTTATTGAGAAGCCCGACTGTAATTATATTGTTTCGAACGTTTCGGCACACAATGGTAGTCCTTATCAGTAAATTTGATTAAATCTCCAAAAATTACTTAATTTCTTGTAGGTACGAAATATACAAAAGAAAGAGTTAGTCTTTGGTTAATATCACAGTTGACAAATTATATCAAATTTTATTATAATTAATAAAATTATATTGGGCCCAAGTGGGGAATCATACATAACAATTTTGTGAGGCTCTTCACTTGGGGTGATCGCTAGAGATATTGATCAGCAACCTGGGTCGGAGCAGTGTTGCGGAATAAACGTGTCATTTAAATAAATAACACGAGAATTCCAGATCAATCTAAAATATTTATACCTAACATCCATATACCTATCTACCTTATACCTATATACCTACATACCTTACACCTATATACCTATTCAACCTATACCTATCTACTCTATACCTATACACTCATATACGCACTACTATTCTCCAACCGAGCAAGTCACGCCTACCCCGAAAGGGAAATGGCTTAATGGTATATAAAAATTTTTGTAGAAGTAAAATTTTTCTAAATTACACTGTAATAAAATTATATAGCGGCGTACATTTGATAAAAAAATGTTTTAAATTTTTTTAAAGAAAAATTTCAGTTGAAAAAATTGTTTTAAAAAAACATTATTTTTAAAATTAAATGTACTGAGTTTTCTGTTATGATTATAATTTTTTGCAAAATCACACTATAGTAACAATTTTGGTGAAAGGATTTTTTCAAAATCTTATTTTTTGATACAATAATTTTAAAACCAAATTTAATCAAATTCAAGTTCAAATTCAGTTTAAATTATAACATAGTATTAATTTTTTCAAACTTTTAGTATTGATATTTTTTTGAATTATTATCATGCAATAAAAAAATAAATACTTTCTTTTTTTTTCGTGATACCGCGATCTTCAATTTTGATTTTCTCGAAACAGGATTATTTTTTTTTGGATCAAACCTTTTTTATTCTCATTGAAAAATAATTTTTACGTCTCACTAAATGAAAGAACAAACTTCAAATTTAGTAGGAAAACCACTAACATGGCAAAAAGTACTAAAATGGCATCACTAAAAGGTTTACGCCAGGGGCGTCAACTTTGATCCATGGTAATCAACTATGTAATATCCTACTTAAATAAACCCTAATTTTATTGTGCAATTTTACAATTACTATCCATCATTAAATACTAAATGCCGACGAGGACTATAGGTAAGTTGAAAGTTCAACACCTGATGTCAAATTAAAAAAATTTTAAATATCGTCGAGGAGCTCAATATTTGTATACGAACCTGAAAGATTAGGGAGTTGGTGGGCGATGCCCGCGCGACTGCCACTTGACTTTCGGTTTACTGAACTGTCGAATAAAGTATAACATAGCAAAAATGAAAATCTCTTCCACTTTTCATGAACTTTCATACAATATGGAGGAAATAATAACATATGCAAAATCAATTTTCTCTAGAATTTATTTTAAAATTGACAAAACTTTCGAGTATATAATAAATTTTTTACTTAGAAAGATTCACCGAAATTTGCCATTCTATAACTGGTTTTAAAAGAATCATTAACATTGCATAATTGAAAGTTTGGTTCACTTTAAATTTGCAAACTTTACTTATCTAACATGCAATTTTATCCAATTTCTCATCAATGTATGACAGAATAGTTTTTAATAATTATACCGCGTGCATTAATGTTTACTTCGGAAAACCTTTACTGTACATTTGGAAACTTTAATCTGCGTTATTAACATTTCGCACGTCACAAATTATTACAATAATGTCAAACATTCTCGCATTTCGTTTTAATATTGTTTTTAATGGCAATTTGAAACCCAGTCTATTCATTTTCAATTTTTTATTAGGGCTTCACAAGCAAAAATTTACTTTAAGGGGTTAGGATCAGTCAGGATTTTCAAAAAAGCGATTTTTTTGTAGTGCATTTTCTGAAAGTACAACATTTCAAAAATGTTGTTAAAATTTTATCGAAATCGGAGCATAACTTACGTAGATACACGAATTTAACAGTTTTTAACCAAAGGTGGCTCGCGCGGTCTGTCGCTTTACGCAGCTCAACTTTGAACTCCGCCATATTGAATAAGTGTACAGCTGGCGGCTGTGTTGAATGGTAACCAAGATGGCCGCGGAGCTGGTATGCGCGAGTTGGACGAAAATGGAACGTCTTTCGGCTAGACCATGAGTGGGGTTGGATCATGCGTCGCGTTGTTTGCTTTGTATCGTAAAGTGGTTGTTGCCAGTAGTAGTGCACTGCGTCCCTTCAGAGGTGGAGTCACAACCGTCTCTCGGCCCGCCCCTTGAGAAACTGCGTGGGCCAGCAGTTCTAGGAATTACAAAACCGAACGGGCCTCTATAGGACTTGGGGTGTATACTACAACGCGCTTTTGTCGAAACCACGTTTTTGAAGTCGGTGCGCATGATATCTCCAGAATGGCTCAACCGATCATTACCAAATATTTATCAGTTATTTTTAACATAATTTTGAAGTACTTGAACGATTGATATTTCAGATAAAAATTAATTCTTCGTTCAAGTACAAGGGAATATCGTTTTTTAACTAATCCCGTTGTATTTTTTGTTTCGGATGATCCAGTCATGAGTTACGATGCGCACCGCAAAACACCTTTTTTTTGGACCTCTGGCAGATTAACTATAACTTGCTTGTTTATCGATATTTTTACCTTGAAAAATTGCTGTAACTTCTTGTAATATGTATTATTCGAATTGTAGAACATTTGTCAATAAGTAATAAAACCTGTTTTCAAAAAAAAAAAATCTCAAAAAAATCGTTTTTTGGCCTTGCGACTGGCCCTAACCCTTTAATCGACCGGTTAATCACTGATAATTTTTATGCACACATAAACTCAATAATTCAGAGAATTCAAAATAATATTGACGCATTCATTCAGTATGAATCTACCTGCTAACAGCGTCGTCACACACGTCGCTGTCAGCAAATATACTCATATTGAATGGAGACATAGATGTTACGAATTAAAAGAATTCAAACTTTTTCAAATCAAAAATTGAAAAATTATTCAAATTAAAGAAAATAAATGAATTGTAAAAAATACATATAATTCAAAAGAATTCAAGGTGGATTCAAAATACTTCCGGGTAATTTAAAGAAATTTAACTGAATTCAAGTCCGCTTCAAGTTTAAGTGATCTATGATTCTATGAAAAGCTGTTTAAGCCTTAAACTCACAGAAAAAAACTGGGGTTTCCATTAGAACCCATTTTTGGTTCCAAAGGAGCTGCAACAAAAATGAACCCCACTTGCTGAAAAGGAACCCAAAACGATAAATGATCTCTAAATGATACCTCAGTTGGGGTTCTAAAGGATCCCAATTGTAAATGAGCCTATTTCTAAAGAACCTATTTTTCGCTTTGCCCACTTCGACATTTTGTTTAATTAATAATACAATTTTTACCTGAAAGCACACATGTAATCAAACTCTGATGGACATAACTTCATGAAGACAATGAAGGCACAAAATATTACCTTAATTAAAATAGATATAATGACTTGATAGATGTAATTTGCAAGTTATGTAATAATTCATTTGTAAAGAGTAAAATCAAAGAATTAATTTACCTTTTACTCTAAAATTCTATTTTGTGATCTGAAAATTAATTTCTTTGATTCTAAACTGATGATTTATCATAAAAAAATAATTTACACATTTGATAATTTCAAAAGAAGACATATACAGCGAAAAACACGATAATTGACAGAAATGGACTTGTAGATTGAACTATTTAAAAACTGTTACAGATTGAACTATTTTTAAATTTAAACATTAAAAATTGTGATATTTACAGGTGCAATAGTTCAAAATTGTATTAAATACATGCAGGTATCATCACAACAACTGGTTTTCCTTCCCCAAGCACATACATTTTCAGGGTGGCGATTCGGCGGACAATTTCAAATTCCCGGTTTTTCCCGGTCAAGTTTTTCAATTTTCCCGGTCAACTAAAAGTAACATATTCATATTTGCCGTAAAACGCAAACATTTATTTTAATTCATGATGTTCACTCTGAACATCCTTTAACACAACAGAACAAAACATTGCAAACTAAATGAATTTTCAAAAAATACTTGAATTTTCCACTAAAAATATCAATTTTTCACGAAAAAATGAAATAGTTAAACTTTTCAACCAAAGTGATGAATTTTCAAATAAAATTATGAATCTTCAATTGAATAGTTAAATTTGAAACAAAATAAAAAATAAATTTTCAGCTAAAATTATGAATATTTAACTGGAACACTTGAATTTTCGACCAAAAAGATGAATTTTTAAACCAGAAGATTAATTTTCAAATAAAAAGAATTATTTTGTACAAAAAATACAATTTTTCAACAAAATACATGCATTTTTAACAAAATAGTCGAATTTTTGATTAAAGGAGACAAATTTTCAACCAAATAGTTGAATTTTGAACTGAAACAAGAATCATTTTCAACCGAAAATGGAATAGTAACGTTTTCAGTGAAAAAAATTAATTTTAAACCAAACATAAGAGTTTTTAATTAAAACAATGAATATTCAACTGAAATAGTTGAATTTTCAGACAAAAAAATTAATTTTTACTAAAAAAGATAAATTGTCAACCAAAACTTAAATAATTATATTTCAAGTTACAGAAATATGTTTAACCAAACAAACGAAGTGATGAATTTTCAAATAAAATTCGAAATATTTAACTGAAATAGTTGAATTTTAAACAAGACAGATGAATTTGTTTACTGCAATGATGAATCTTTAACTAGAATAATTGAATTTTGGACCAAGAAGATGAATTTCTAACAAAAGACGAATTTCCAACTAAAAAAGATAATTTTTCTACCAAAAATTGAATAAATAAAAATATGAATAAAATATAAATAAAATATAAATTCTCAGCTCGCGGAAATTGTACCGATTGGTCCTATTGGGAAGGATTGAAACTTTGCAACACTGAATCTTTCCCAATCGTGCACACACGATTAAAAAACACGATTAGAAACAATTCAAATTTCTTTCTATCATTCTGAATTGTTTTCAATTAATTATTTCTAGAAGGGTAAACAGTTTGCTTTTTCCGAAAATTGTACGCATAATAAATAATAATATCGTTTGTGTTTGCTTTACCGACATATTCTGTAAATCGCGAAATTACCAACCCGACTTTGCAAGCTGTAGGCTTGTGAATGCGCGTTTATGTTGTTCTTTTCAAGTGCGCTCTAAACGAACCCTTTTGGGTCTCTGCAGGTATCTATTGGAGCTCAAGTTCGAAAGGATACCAACTTTTATTTGAGCAGCAACATTAGTGAACCCCCAGTTTTTTCTGTGCTGCTTTTTATAGATCGAAATTAATTTCAAACAAACTTTCTTCTATTTCGGTAAAAAATATAAATAAATGAACTCACTTCTACTGCTATTAAATGCTGGACGAATTTTCCCTAACTCGCTTCAGTAACTGAATATTTTTATTCTGTAGCCAACAATAACTGTACCGGTATAATCAGTTGCGTCCATTTCAACGATGTATAGCGAGTTACGTTTTTAATAACGAGAATAGTGTTTTATGCTGTTACATGTATGATGATTTATTTTATTTCGAATGGGAGTACTCGATATGGCATTGATTAAAATATATATTTAATAGAACTAATAATAATTGTACTTCTTTTGAATGATAGTTAATATGCACGCTATACATTCAATATCATTTTTTCTCAGAGGTCAAATCTCTCATGGCTCCGCAAGCGAATTCTATAATATCTGTGAAATAACGCACTATTATTAGATTATCTGAACTCTATAGAAAGATTTCCTTCAAATCCTTCAACATCTAATCTAATAGAATAAACGCCTTAGACGAGTGACGGCTGCTTTATTACGTAACACTGCGAATACCTGTAAACCGTAAAGGAATGATTCCGACCGTGTCATTTGCGACAAAAATGTGACACTCCCTGCTGTCTGGAAAGGAAAACGATAGATAGAGGGATAGGGAAAAATGTGTAGTTTGCAGGGGACAAGAGCTTTTGAGAAAGGCAGTTGCGACCGGACGTAGACGCGGGAGACCAAGGACTCGATTTCGCTTGGTTTTCTGAAAGGCTGCCGCCAACGATCAGATCGAAAAGAAAGAGACACAAGCGCATTCTTTCTGTCTTTTTCCCTCTGGTGTTAAAAATACCATACCGCGCGTAAGGGGAAAGAAAAATACGTGACCCTCTAAAGGCATCATAGCCATCGACTACTGTTGCCGTACAACGGTAAAACATAGGTATAATAAGCGACATTTTTTCGAGAAATTAGTCTTTGGTATCTGTGAAATCGTGAGATTGAGCTGCGTCTGTCATAATGAAAATTATAATTTGCAATTATTAATAATAAAAAACGAATGTTTAAAATTTCGAATATTTTGAGCAAATTGACCGAGTGCAATGGAAAAATATATGCAAAGTACTTTGCGGTGCCTAAAATTTGGAAGACGAGTCGAGTACGTCATGAAAAACAAGGGAATAATATACGCAAAGCACTTTGCGGATATTTTGAACGGCAACAGTGCTCAAGCGCGCTTCTTGATACAAAATCTAAACTCTGCATGTGTTTTACGTAAAGTCTTAAGTTTTAAATATGTCGAGGTGAACAGAGATATCCAAACGGAGAAATCCGCAAACGGCTGCCCTACCTGCCCCTCCATGCCTCACAGATTTCTTGTATTGTATCGAGAGCCGACGCTCGATAACTTCCCAGGTGGAAAATTCAGTAATCCGCCGGAGTTCACTACCGGCGCAGTACTGGTCACCAGTACAGATATTCGGCAATTCGCCCAGTAGTACAAAAAACTATAAATACAATAATCGCGAAAACAATTTTTTTCTGTTTTTTTTTTTTTTTCAAGGAAAAAAATTCTAAGCTCCATCTTTATGATAGATTGTAGATGTTCAGAAACAATTACATTTAATGTACTTCTTAATCATTGTAGAATAGTCTACACGGAAAAAAGTGGATCGTTAAAAAAACTCTGTGAACCAGCTGCTCTAACTATTTTAAATTGAACCTCAGCTTTTCGTCGGTGAATTTTGTTAAAATTACTATTTCGCATTCAGGTTATTTGAACTGACTTCTTAAAAGAGTAGGATGAACAATTTCAAATAGTAGGATGCACTGCACCAGTTGGTAACCGTCCACACTCAGGAGAATAAGAGTTACTATTTCGTGTAGTATGACTTACTTCTGTGAAGAGTAACTTTGCCGATTTCGCATTGTAACGCATATACGTATATGTATATATGCACTGCACGCATTCTATACACGATTTATAAATAGATTAGCTCCAAACTTTCGACAACAAAAATGATGTGAAACATCGATCTATTTGAAAAGGAAAAAATTATTTTATATATGATTACAGCACTTAATTTACGATTATTCCTACACAATTGCACGCACAGAGCCTTACACATATGATCGCACGCTCAAACGCTTTGAAAAATCGCCCCCGCTGGGGAATCGAACCCTACCTAACTACCTAAAACCTGTCCTAAAACCCAAATCTAGCGCACGTGTTAGTCAAGTGAGCTACGGAACCGCTTAGATTTTTCTGACAAACTCTCGGTCAAGCGGTTTCTCTGAGAAAAACGTGGCCAGCTAAGAAATTATAATACATAATTACTTAAAATTTTTTTAATTAATCTCTTACTGATGATTTCTAATATTTTGTAACGAGCTTGGGAAAAATATTTTGCTTAGAAGTATTAACTCACGCAGTAAATATATTATTAGTAATTTATATGTATATTATTATAAAATGAATTGAATTACAATTTTTAAAAAGTACATATTTTGTATCATTGAAAATTAAGGCTTGAAAAAATATTTTCGAATGAAAGTTTTGGAATTTTGATTTGATTTTATTATCATCTGACTTTATTTAAAACGCAACATTCATTTACATAACTGATATATAAATAAAAAATAGTTTAAACATAGTAATAATATATCAAATGCAAAATCAAAATCACTATTTTAAGATGAGACAAACGTTGAATTGTGATTTAAATTTAAATTTTTTGCACAAATAAAATTTTTCTCATGAGATATGGGGATGCTGAATTAGAATAAAAACTGCTTAAAAAAAATATTCGGTTCCGAGAAATTGATATCAGGGTGCACAGTCTTCCCCTGTTTTTCTTAGTTTCCCCTTTTTTCTTGAAATTTCCCTTTTCCCCCCTATTCTCAAAAACCTTCCCCCTTTTCCCCTTTTCTCTTTAAATATACGATATTTGAAATTGTACCCATTATTGAATAATAATTAAAGCAATTATAGCACTTAAATAAATTATTTATGAATAAATAAGGTACACGTTCCAATTTCAGACCATTACAAATAAATACTCTTAAACAAATTTGAAGATGAAACATTTTAAAGCAAGTTGAAAATGTGAAAACTGCCGACAGAAGTTATTATCCAATATAAAATTGGAACAGTTACAAAATATATATTATTTTTTAAATAAGTATTAGAAGATTAATACATTT
>CAKNYM010005168.1:0-10010 GCA_932195095.1 Andricus curvator | reverse complement strand
TTTTTGTTTTAGTTGAAAAATTAATTGTTTTGTAGAAAATTCGTCTTTTCATCTTTCTTGTTTTCCAATTCATTTAATCGATTAAGGATTCAACTATTTTGTTAAAAATTCGTTTTTCTTTCTCTTTGATTTCAACTGTTCAAAAATTCGTGTTTTGGCTTGAAAATTTAACTGTTTTCAGTTGAATTTTAATCTTTTTTGTTTGAACATTCTACCATTTGGTTGAAAATGTAACTAACTATTTTGGTAATGTCATTTTTTTTGGGTCAAAAATTCAACTACTTTATTACAAATTTCTCCTTTTGAATTGAAATTTCATTTTTTGTGGTAGAAAAGTCACCTTTCTCGGTTAAAAATCCATCTGACTTCGAAAAAATTCATCTCTTCGACTTGAACATTGAATCTAATTGGTTGAAGATTCAACTATTTTGTTAAAAATGATTTTTTTTCTCTTTTAATTCAACTTTTTGAAAATTCGTCTTTTTGCTTGAAAATTCAACTGCTTTCGGTTGAATTTTAATCCTTTTTGTTTGAATATTCAAAACAATTTTTCAATCAAATAGTTAAATTTTTAAACTAAAAAAGATCAATTTTGAACCAAACTGATGAATTTCCAACTAAAATTATGAATCTTCAACTGGAATAGTTGAATTTTAAACCAAAAAGATTACTTTTCAACCAAAAAAGTTAATTTCTACCAAAAAAAGACGAAATTTGGTTAAAAAATCAACTTTTTAGTTAAAAATTCGTTGCTTTTGTTGAAAATTAATTTTTTCATTAAAAATGTAACTATTCTATTTTTGGTAAAGAACTTATCTTTTTTAGTTGAAAATTCATGTATTTTGCTGAAAATTCGTCTTTTGGTAGAAAATCAATCTTCTTGATTCAAAATTCATAAAAAATTCAGCTATTTGGATCAAAATTCAACCATTTTGTTAATAATTATATTATTTTGTTGAAAATTTTTCTGTTTTGTTAAATTCGTATTTTTTAGTGGAAAATTCGACTAATTTATGGGAAATTCATGCGTTTGAATTGAAAATTCATCTTTTATGGTAGAAAAATCATCTTTTTGGTTGAAAATTCATCTTCCCTGGTTAAAAATTAACTTTTATGTGGAAAATTTACCTGTGTTCTGAAAAAATTGTCCTTTTGACATGAAAATTCAACCATTTGTTTGAAAATTCATGTATTTTGCTAAAAATTCGTCTTTTCGTAGAAAATCAATCTTCTTGGTTCAAAGTTCATAACAAAATTGAGCTATTAGGTTCAAAATTCAACCATTTTGTTAAAAATTAATCTATTTTGTTGAAAATTCGTCAGTTTTCATTGAAAGTCCAACCATTTGGTTGTAAATGCAACTGTTTCATTCAAACTTAATTTTTTTGTTGAAAATTCAAATATTTGATTAAAAACTTATCTTGTTTAGTTGAAAATTCAACTTTTTGGTTGAAAATTCGTGTATTTTGCTGAAAATTTATTTTTTGGTAGAAAATTAATCTTTTTGGTTGAAAATTCATCTGTTCCAATTAACGATTCATTATTTTAGTTGAAAACTCAACTTTTTGGTTTAAAGTTCTCCTTTTCCAGTTGAAGATTTATTATTTTTGTTGAAAATTCATCACTTTGGTTGTAAAAAATCATCTTTTTGACTATAAAATTCAACAATTTGGTCAAAAAATCAACTTTTTAGTTAAAAATTCTTCTCTTTTGTTAAGAATTAATTTTTTTATTGAAAATTTAACTATCTTGTAAAAAAAATTATCTCTGACTGGAAAATTAAACGATTTGGTTATAGATACACCTTTTTGGTTGAAAATTCATGTATTTTTCTAAAAATTCGTCTTCTCGTAGAAAATCAATCTTCTTGGTTCAAATTTCATTAAAAAATTCAGCTATTAAGTTCAATTCAACCATTTTGTTAATAATTTTATTGTTTTGTAAAAAATTGATTTTTATATTGAAAATGTGCCTCTGTTCTAAAAAAATCGTCTTTTTGGCATGAAAATTCCACCATTTGGTCAAAAGTTCATCTATTTTGTTGAAAATTCGTCAGTTTTTATCAAAAGTCCAACTATTTGATTGCAAATGCAACTGTTTGATTGAAACTTAATTTTGTTGTTGTTGAAAATTCAAAGATTTGATTCAAACCTTATCTTTTTTAGTTAAAAATTCAACTATTTGATTGAAAACGTATGCATTTTTGAATTATTCTTGTCGATCCGTGCCCTGAAGACGGAAGTAGCAAATACTGAGATTTTTGACTCAGAAATCAATCTACTATCTGAAGAAAAAAGGGTTGAGAATGTAATCGAATACAAAAGAAAGGTTGAAGATTTATTATTTTTGTTGAAAATTCATCACTTTGGTTGAAAATTAATTTTTTTATTGAACATTTAACTATCTTCTAAAAAAAATTATCTTTTTGACTTGAAAATTCAACAATTTGATTATAGATACAACTTTTTGGTTGAAAATTCGTGTATTTTGCTAAAAATTCGTCTTTTCGTAGAAAATCAATCTTCTTGGTTCAAAATTCATAAAAAATTCAGCTATTAAATTCAAAATACAACCATTTTGTTGATAATTTTATTGTTTTTTTAAAAATTGATTTTTATATTGAAAATGTATCTATGCTCTAAAAAACCCGTCTTTTTGGCATGAAAATTCAACAATTTGGTAAAAAATTCAACTTTTTAGTTAAAAATTCGTCTATTTTGTTGAGAATTAATTTTTTTATTGAACATTCAACTATCTTGTAGAAAAAATTATCTCTTTGACTTGAAAATTCAACAATTTGGTTATAGATACAACTTTTTGGTTGCAGATTCATGTATTTTGCTAAAAATTCGTCTTTTCGTAGAAAATAAATCTTCTTGGTTCAAAGTTCATAAAATGTTTATATTGAAAATGTACCTGTGTTCTAAAAAAGTCGTCTTTTTGGCATGAAAATTCAACCAGTTGGTTAAAAGTTGATCTATTTTGTTGCAAATTCGTTAGTTTTTATCAAAAGTCCAACTATTTGGTTGTAAATGTAACTGTTTGATTGAAACATAATTTTTTTTTTTGAAAATTCAAAGATTTGATTAACAACTTATCTTTTTTAGTTAAAAATTCAACTATTTGATTGAAAACGTATGCATTTTTAATTATTCTTGTCGATCTGTGCCCTGAAGACGGAAGTAGCAAATACTGAGATTTTTGACTCAGAAATCAATCTACTATCTGAAGAAAAAAGGGTTGAGAATGTAATCGAATACAAAAGGGAGTAGAGCGAACTGAAGTTCCTCTTGCAAAACACAAGTGCCGTTTATTTTTTCTCAAGAATAACTAAAGAGTAGTCATTAGAGTATCCGGATCCGCGATGAACCTGAATATAGAAGCGAAGGTACAAAGGATTCCGCGAAGAGAAGATTGTGGTTGAAGCTCTTCCGTTGTCGATTCTGCACTCTTTGGTGTTGAGCAAGGACGCGAGCAAATCGTTTTTCGGAAGCAAAGAAAAGTCCGCGTTATTTCTAGCGATAATTATAACGTGGCTAGGTGTAAGGTTGAAAGAACCGTCCTCCACAGCTGATTTTATTGGGATTCGGAGAATCGCCGACTGACTCGAGGTTGCATTAAGAACCAACTAATTGAACTTTCAAGCAAAAGAGATGAATTTGCAACAACGTAGTTCCACTTTTAACCAATTAGTTCAATTTTCAAGCCGAAGAGATGAAGTTTCAATTCAAAAGAATTTTTTTGTATGAAAGTAGTTGAATTTTCAACCAAATGGTCGCATTTTCAAACAAGAAATATTAAAATTAAACCGAAAAAAGTTGGATTTTCTAGACAAAAAGAATGCTTTAGAGCACGTTTCATTTCCAAACAGAAAAGCTGAATTTGCAACAAAATAGTTGTATCTATAACCACATTGTTGAATTTTCAAGTCAAAAAGATTTTTTTTTTTAGAAGATAGATAAATGTTCAATAAAAAAATTAATTTTCAACAAAAGAGACGAAATTTTAATTAAAAAATTGAATTTTTGAGCAAACTGTTGAATTTTATAGTCAAAAAGATGATTTTTGTAGAAGATAGTTCAATTTTCAGTTCAAAACATTAATTTTCAACCAAAGTGATGAATTTTCAACAAAACTAATAAATCTTCAACTGGAAAAGGAGAACTTTAAACCAAAGTGATGAATTTTCAACTAAAATGATGAATCTTTAATTGGAATAGATGAATTTTCAACCAAAAAGATGATTTTTCAACCAAAAAGATGATTTTTCTACCATAAATGATGAATTTTCAATTCAAATGCATGAATTTCCCATAAATTAGTTGAATTTTCGCCAAAAAAATATGACTTTAACAAAACAGTAAAATTTTGAACAAAAAAATAAAATTATTAACAAAATGGTTGAATTTTGAAGCCAATAGCTGAATTTTTTATGAATTTTTAACCAAGAAGATTGATTTTCTACGAAAAGACGAATTTTTAGCAAAATACATGAATTTTCAACCAAAAAGTTGTATATATAAACAAATTGTTGAATTTTCAAGTCAAAAAGATAATTTTTTTAGAAGATAGATAAATGTTCAATAAAAAAATTAATTTTCAACAAAAGAGACGAAATTTTAATTAAAAAATTGAATTTTTGAGCAAACTGTTGAATTTTATAGTCAAAAAGATGATTTTTGCAGAAGATAGTTCAATTTTCAGTTCAAAACATTAATTTTCAACCAAAGTGATGAATTTTCAACAAAACTAATAAATCTTCAACTGGAAAAGGAGAACTTCAAACCAAAGTGATGAATTTTCAACTAAAATGATGAATCTTTAATTGGAATAGATGAATTTTCAACCAAAAAGATGATTTTTCTACCATAAAAGATGAATTTTCAATTCAAATGCATGAATTTCCCATAAATTAGTTGAATTTTCGCCAAAAAAATATGACTTTAACAAAACAGAAAAATTTTGAACAAAAAAATAAAATTATTAACAAAATGGTTGAATTTTGAAGCCAATAGCTGAATTTTTTATGAATTTTTAACCAAGAAGATTGATTTTCTACGAAAAGGCGAATTTTTAGCAAAATACATGAATTTTCAACCAAAAAGTTGTATCTATAAACAAATTGTTGAATTTTCAAGTCAAAAAGATAATTTTTTTTTTTAGAAGATAGTTCAATGTTCAATAAAAAAATTAATTTTCAACAAAAGTGACGAAATTTTAATTAAAAAGTTGAATTTTTGACCAAATTGTTGAATTTTATAGTCAAAAAGATGATTTTTGTAGCAGATAGTTCAATTTTCAGTTAAAAAAATTAATTTTCAACCAAAGTGATGAATTTTCAACTAAAATGATAAATCTTCAACTAGAATAGTTTAACTTTAAACCAAAAAGATAAGTTTTCAACTAAAATCATGAATCTTTAATTGGATTAGATGAATTTTCAACCAAAAAGATGATTTTTCTACCATAAAAGATGAATTTTCAATTCAAACGCATGAATTTCCCATAAATTAGTTGAATTTTCGACATGAATTTTAAACCAACTAGTTAAACTTTCAAGCAAAAGAGATGAATTTTGAACAAAATACTTCCACTTGTAACCAATTAGTTCAATTTTCAAGCCGAAGAGGTGAATTTTTTCGAAGGCAGATGAATTTTCAACCAAGAAATATGACTTTTCTGTCATAAAAGTTGAATTTTCAATTCAACCGCATGAATTTCCAACGAATTAGTTGAATATTCGCCTAAAAAATATGACTTTAACAAAAAATTTTGAACCTAATAGTTGAATTTTTTTTATAAATGTTGAACCAAGAAGATTTATCTCTTATGAAAAGTCGAATTTTTAGAAAAATAAATGAATTTTCCACTAAAAAAATTAATTTTCAACAAAAGCGACGAATTTTTAAATAAAAAGTTGATTTTTTAACGAAATTGTTGAATTTTTGAGATGAAAATTTCTATTTTTTGGTAGAATTTAACTTTTTTGGTTGAAAATTAATCTTTTTGGTTTAAAATTCAACTATTCCAGTTGAAGATTCATCATTTTAGTTGAAAATTCATCAGTTTGGTTGAAAATTGATCCTTTTTAGTTCAAAATTTAACTATTTGATTGAAAAATTGTCATTTCTAGCTGAAAATTCATCTATTTTGTTGAAAATGTATGTATTTTGTTGAAAAATCGTCTTTTTTGGTTGACGATTAATCTTCTTGGTTGAAAATTAATCTTTTTGGTTGAAAATTCAATTATTCTAGTTATAGTCATCATTTTAGTTTAAAATCCATGTTTTTTGTTTGAAAATGTCACTATTTTTTGGAAAATTAGTTTTTTTTATCTAATTTTTTTAAAAACTGAAAATGTAACTATTACAATTAAATGTTCCATCATTTTATTTGAAAATTTATCTCTTTGAAAATTATTTTTTTAAACAGAAAATTAAACTATTCAAGTTTTGGTTGATAATAAGGATTTCAAAAGATTTCAAAACATTTCGAACATTTTAAACGATTTCAACATTTGTTAGAAGATTTCAAAAGATTTGAAATATTTCAAATGATTTAAAATGAATATAAAGATTTCAGAAAGATTTCACAAATACTTCAAAGATTTCATACAAAATTTATGACAGATTTTTAAAAAATACAAGAATTTCAAAGATCTCAAAAAGGGTTACAACAGTACCACAGATTTCAAAGATTTCAAAAAATTTCAAAGATTTTAAACGATTTCAAATTTTTTTGGAAGATTTCAAAAGATTTCACAAATATTTCAAAGAATTAATAAGGATTTCAAAAGATTTCAAGATTTTAAACGATTTCGACATCTTTCTAAAGATTTCAAAAGATTTCACAAAGATTTTAAATATTTCATTGAGTTTAAATGAATACAAAAGATTTCAGAAAGATTTTACAAATATTTCAAAGAATTCATAAGAATTTCAAAAGGTTTCAAGAATTTCGAAGATTTCAAAACATTTAAAAAATTTTAAACTATTTCCAAATTTTTCAGAAGATTTCATAAGATTTCACAAAGATTTTAAAATATTTCAATGATTTCAAACGAATAAAAAAGATTTCACAAATATTCTAAAGAATTCATGAATTCATTCATGAATAATTTCACAAATATTTCATAGATTTCATAATGATTTCAAAAGTTTTCAAAAAATTTCACAAAGATTTCAAAGGTTTCACAACATTTTTTTAACATTCCAAAAGATTTTTAAAGATTTCACAAAGATTTTAAATACTTCAAAAGATTTCAACGAATTCACGAAGATTTCAAAATATTTCGAAGTTTTCAAGGATTTCAATGACTTTACAAAGACTTCAAAATATTCAAAATGATTTTACAAAAACGACTTGTTTTCGCGAAAAATTAAGAATTTGTTTATTTGTGGTTCAGCTTTCTTCAAAAATTGTTGACCAATAAACGGTTATTTTATTATTTGATGTGAAAAAAGGAGACCTGGAAAAACTTGACTTCTTGACCTGGAAACCCTGGAAAAGACCTTGAATTTCGTTCCTAAGAGTCGCTGGACACCCTGAGTATAATTTTCGCCAGGAGAGGAAAAAGTAGAAAAAGTAGAGGCCACCCTGGGGATGGAAAAAGTGTTGAAAATAGCGTGAGGTAGTTTTTCGAACGGCCCCTAACAGGACTTTCTGGCATCTCTCGACAGGAATAACTATTAACATGTTCATATTTCATCGAGATGTTGAAGGAATTGTCGGCTTTGTGCTAAATCAACACAAGGGACGCTAATTTAAGTTAAAAGTAGGAGCGTTTGCTTTTCTCACTCGCAAATCACAATTCTAGGCAA
This sequence comes from Andricus curvator, assembly GCA_932195095.1. Lineage (NCBI taxonomy): Eukaryota > Metazoa > Arthropoda > Insecta > Hymenoptera > Cynipidae > Andricus > Andricus curvator. The sequence continues at coordinate 2,190 of CAKNYM010005168.1, read as the reverse complement.
TTCTCTGAATGAGTTAGTTCTTGCAGCAAATGTCGCACGAGACGTTCTTCGCAGTGCCTTCACTGATGAGTTCGATGAACCGCGAAAACCATTGTGTTAATCTTGACTTTCCGAGAAGTGTCACATAATCTCAATGTCGCGTCAAAGGATCTTTGATCTTCCCAGAATTGAGAGACCGCTAACGCAAGTAACGCGGTGCAGTTACGTAATTGAATTAATGAGAAAAAAAAGTGACTTCAGAGTGTCAAGAGACATGTTGGAAGGAGTACTGAACTGGACAAATCACCAAGGAATATTGACTAATCAAGCAAACGAGATGCAACCTTGTAATTAAGGTATTATCAGCATGAAGCGAGAATTCAGATATTTTAGTATTATTTTTGACAGTGGTCCTTCGAGCCGGTTAATTGTAAGGATGCTGGTTCCACCCTTTGTTGCATTGCCTGAGGGAAATTTTAGTTGAATTTTCAACAAAATAGTGGAACTTTCAATCAGATTGTTTAACTTTCCACGTGAAAAGATGAATTTTTAAACAAAAAAACGAATCTTCTAGAAGAAGAAGAAGCTGGTAGTGGTCCTTCGAGCCGGTTACTTGTAAAGATGCTGGTTTTACCCTTTGTTTTATTGCTCAAGGGAAATTTTAATTTAATTTTCAACAAAATAGTGGAATTTTTCAATCAGATTGTTGAACTTTCCACGTACAATGATGAATTTTTAAACAAAAAACGAATCTTCGAGAAGAAGAAGAAGTTGGTAGTGGTCGTTCGAGCCGGTTACTTATAAAGATGCTGGTTTATTTACATTGCTTAAGGAAAATTTTAGTGTAATTTTCAGGAAAATAGTGGAATTTTAAACCAAATTGTTGAAATTTCAACATACAAAGATGAATTTTCAAACAAAAAAACAAAAAGCGAATCTTCTAAAAGACGGAGAAGAAGAAGAAGCTGGTAGTGGTCCTTCGAGCTGGTTAATTATAAAGATGCTGGTTTGTTTGCAGTGCTTAAGGGAAATTTTAGTGTAATTTGCAAGAAAATAGTGGATTAGAAAACCCTGGATTAGATAAAATTATGGTGGATTACACCATCGTCCGAATTCAGATATTTTAATATTACTTTTGGTAGTGGTCCTTCGAGCCGGTTCATTGTAAGGATGCTGGTTCCACCTTTTGTTGCATTGCCTGAGGGAAATTTTAGTTTCATTTTCAACAAAATAGTGAAATTTTCAATCAGATTGTTGAACTTTCCACGTACAGAGATGAATTTTTAAACAAAAAAACAAAAAACGAATCTTCTAGAAGAAGAAGAAGAAGTTGGTAGTGGTCCTTCGAGCCGGTTACTTATAAAAGATGCTGGTTTGTTTGCATTGCTTAAGGAAAATTTTAGTGTAATTTTAAAGGAAATAGTGGAATTTTGAACCAAATTGTTGAATTTTCAACATACAAAGATGAATTTTCAAACAAAAAAACAAAAAACGAATCTTCTAGAAGAAGAAGAAGAAGAAGAAGAAGCTGGTAGTGGTCCTTCGAGCCGGTTACTGATAAAGATGCTGGTTTCTTTGCATTGTTTAAGGGAAATTTTAGTGTAATTTGGAAGAAAATAGTGTAATCTTGAACCAAATTGTTCAACTTTCAACATACAAAGATAAATTTTCAAACAAAAAAAAAAAAAAAAAAAAAAAAATTTTTTAAAGAAAAAGAAAAAGAAGATGAAGAGGAATTTGGTAGTGGTCCTTCGAGCCGGTTAATTATAAAGAAGCTGGTTACATTTTTCCCCGAAATAGCGAAATGAATTAATTCATTAATCGTATTATTTAAAAACTTGTGAAAATGCAAAAATTTCACAAAAAATTAAAAAAATTTCAGAAGATTTCAAAAATATTTCACAAACATTTCAAAATTTTTTAAACATTTCAGAAAAATTTCAAAGCTTAATTTTCACAAATATTTAAAACATTTCACAAAAACTTCAGAAGATTTCGCAAAAATGTCAAAGATTTTCGACAGATTTAAAAGATTTCAGAAAATTTCGCAAAGATTCGAAAAATTCCATAAAAACTTAAAAAAATTTCTGAACGATTTCCAACATTTCAAAGATTTCAGAAAGATTAAAAATATTTCACAAAAACTTTGTTTTCAAAGATTCTAGAAGATTTCGCAAAGATTTTAGAAAGACTTGACAAATATTTCACAAT
>CAKNYM010005165.1:0-25158 GCA_932195095.1 Andricus curvator | reverse complement strand
TTGGATGGGTGACCGTTCAGGAATACTGCGTGCTGTTGGCCCGTCGTGGGTGTGGTGGGCCCACATTGGTAGTAAATATCCACCTTGAAACACTACCCGAATCGGGTAGTGAGGCAATGAACTTTCGAGTTCGAGCTGCTAATCAATGTATGTATGTATATATTTTATACTTATAAATTATATACTAATATACTATTCTGAAGTTGAATTCGAAAATGTTGTCTGTTTTGGCGTATCTCATTCCGTTTACGAGATACATTATGTTCATTCGAATTTTAAACTTTTCAAAAAAAAGTTAGATATCTGAAATTATCGAAACCCGTAAATTCTGAATTTCTAACTTTCGCAGAGGTAATTTCGAAATTTCACAAATTTTAATTTTTCATTTTTAATCCCTTTCAGCTGGTCTACTTGGTCTACTTTTTTTTTTTTACTTTGTTTACTATTCACAGGTATAAAGGGAACTTCTGCAGGCATTTAAAACTGTAATCTGAGTAGCTTTAAACGAGCAGCACTGAAACGGCACTGGGCAGTGCCGTTTCAGTGCTGTTCCATCGGCAGGGATTCGGACATACATACACTGTAAAACACATGCAATAATGCAAAAATTGCATTTCTCGCACGCAGAAAAATGGAGAAATAATTTTTATGTAGAGTGCTGTATTACATAACAGATTATTATGGCACCTGTGACTATTGCTCAAATACAGGTACCCTTTCTAAACTGTTAAGTTATGATTACTAGTCAGATCATTCCTACTCTCTTTCTTTTAATCAGTTAAAATTGTACTAATTGAATCAGTTTATTGATTTTTGACTGATTAATTAGTTATTTCGTGATATTTACTAATTTAAATAGTAAAAAAGGGTTTACTAATTTAAATAGTAAAATGTAACTAAATTGAATTAGTTATATATAACATAACCTTCTCAGTATTCATTAATGACAATAGCGATTGTGTGATTCCAGAGTCAACTTCGAAATTGACCCATGAGATTATTATAATCTCACTTCGAGCCTCACTTCGAATTACGCTGCATAAGATAATTATACTTATTGAAGTTATTGTACTGCTACCTATAAACGAATTACAGAGTTTCTATAACGAGTTCGACATAAAATGATCTTTCATTTCCCATATTCCTTATGTACTTCAAATTGAATACTTCTAGTTTTATATGAAACATTAATAGTCTGCTGTTATCCAAATCACATTCTTCATTGAAATAATTATACTAAGAAAACAAGATTTATTAGCAAAGAAAAACTAAATAATTATACAACACCATTTTACAATGTAAACGGACGTTAAAATTTCAGCAACGCAGTTGTGTCATATTTTAATTGTTTTCGTAATTTTCACAGAAAATTTTAGATTGCAACATTTTAAATAATGTTTTAACGTTATTATAATTTCATATTTTAATTAAGGCGGAAAAAGATATTTGCAACATAACCTCTTAAAATTAACTGATTTCCTCAGTTGAACTTTCACTGTTCAATGAGTAGTTCCACAGCTGGGCTCCATTCTTCTATATAACTGATCGGATTAGTAATTCATCTTTTTATTGATTCAATCAGTAAATTTCTACTAATGATCAGTAAATAAATTTTATTCATGTTAATTAGTAGAATTTATCTGATAATCAGTTATATGTTACTAATTCAAATTTATAAAGTATATCTATAAATAAGCGTTTAATAGACTGATTAAATTAAATGTGATATAGATCTTAGTTTGATTCGTTTCAATAAAGTACCTTTTGTTTAAGGCACCTTATTTAGTAAGTCCTAGTTAAAATGTATTACTACGTACAGTTAAGATTAGAGTCGAAATAATATGCGTCGTGCAATGTTAAATATTCGACGTACTTAGAGAGCTGTTATTAGCAAATACAGTCGAAACTGGATTGCAGTAAAGTTGATTTGTGTTTTCCAAGAATTACACCGCGCGGCGGCTTTGGATGAGAGGCGCAGCAGGGGGATGTGCCGTGGTCACTCATGCATAACAATACAGTAGCATAGCGATAAAGCGCAGTACCCTAATGGCGTAGTTGGATAACTGCGTCACGTTGCGTGACATTGCGTCAGTTCACTTTCAGTGTTCTCACGGCCCTCATGTTTACGTTTGGAGCGACTGGATATGAGTCGAAGGTCAGAACCAAAACCCTACTGCAATCCAGTTTCGACTGTAACGTTGAGTCTGCGAGCCGTCTGAGACTCTGTACCTGATTGCTACCAGCAATATGACGCAAGCGCGGTAGCGCTAGCTGCATTACCGCCGGTAGTTCGCGGGTGACCATATTTTTGACCATGTTCCTCTTCCTAAAGTTTTTAAATACAATAAAATCATAAAATTCTAATAAATACTTAAATACTTATAAATACTTACATATACAGTAAAATACTTATAAATACACCAGAGTCTCACTATTTGAACGCGCGATCGCACGCGTTATATGAATTCCTAGAATTGCTGGTCCCCGCAGTTTCTCAGGGGGCAGGGCGAGAGACGGTTGCCACTTCGCCTCTGAAGGGACGCATGCACTACTATACTGAGTCAAGTAGATTGCGCAATATTATGGAAATGGTTCAGGAGGCCCTGACTGTTTACGTTTCGCTGTACGCGCTATATGAACAAGGCTATTTTCAGGCAACTCCCGAGATTGTTCATCTATCGAGACTCTGGTCTACTTATATAATAAGCCGCCAGGTATCCTACGGTACCCTGACACAGCCTTAAGCGCATCAAAGTACCAATCAAATTTCAACCTAAAATCTTAAATCTTCATTTTCTACCAAGAGGCAGTTTTATAATGTGTTCTTTTTGTTTTCACTTAACTTTTTGCCTCGCGATCAGAAACGATATTTCTTCAAATTATTACCGTTTATTTATAAAGAAACATATATCTTTCTTCTTTTCATAGACCTTCTAGCAAAAAATCTTCGGTTATGTCCGATATCGTCCCACCAAATCTTTATTTTCTCAGAACAGAATTTTTGTTATGACAACTTTTTTATTCTTTTTAGCCTCCTTATATTTTGGGAGCAAGTTTGCATTATTTCTTTTTTAAATTGACAAATAGATTTTTAGTCGCTAACTGAAGACGATATTTCAAACACCAAGCAATTTGAACCTCCAAATTCTTGAATGATTTACTCGAAATTAGTTAACTTTTTCTAGTCAGACTCATTTTCTCTCAATTTAGCAACACAATATCTGGGGAGTAAGTTTTTATTTTTGGTTAAACTGAAAAATGCAATTTTTATCATGACCATCAACCGAGCCGTTTTCAATTTTAGGTTACTGTCACTTTGAGATTGTAAATTTTCACATTCTATTTCTGGGAACTGGATAATTTTTTTTTAATCATACTTTTTTAGTCTCAATTTAGAAACACTTCAGCTTGAGAGTAAACTTTTGCTTTATTTTTAAATGGTGATTTTGATTTTACAGAATGTTATTTCGCTATCCTGAAAAATTCTGATTTTGTTGGTTATCTAGTTCTATACTGCAATCCTTCAAATATTGTTCCAGAAATAAAATAAAAAAATTATTTTGAAAACCCCTGTTTACTTCACTTTCCCATGTTTGTAATTTATTGTAATAATTTATTATAGCATTATACTATTTATTATATTATATAATGTGCATTCTTTATTTAAAAAAGTATAAATAATTAATACTTTTAAGACTTATTTCTTCTATAATAATTTCAGCTAGCCTTCAATTTAATGTTCACATTCAACTTTAAAGTTAGAATATTTCAGGTTCAAGTGTTTTGTATCTGGAAGAATTTGTTTAACTTGAATCTTCCAATAAATCATTTGTGCTGCTTTTGTTTATACTTCCAAATTTTTACTAAATAATATTAGTAGAACTAGAATCATTAGATTCTTTTTTTTTTTATGCTGGAATATCTTGTTGAAATGTAAATATTTGTTACTTATAATACATCTGAAAGTAATAAATCCTTTCAATTTTGGAGCTTTACAATTTAAACAGAAATTACAAACTAATTGAATATTTCAATTAAAAATTTAATTACTAAAATTTCAATGAATTATATGTAAATATGTCAAGTAAATATTTGTAAATCCACTTATTTATATAAAATGTGTAAAACGAAAGAATAGAAAAATATATTCCTCCATTAGGCCTGGCTTTTCAGCGACAAAGCTTGGCTGATATTTTGTCGACAAGATCCAAACGATTCTTTAGCTTAGTTGGCTGGAGCGTGCGGTATAGGCTTAGGTTTAGGTTGTTTAGGTAGGTTTCGAATCCCCAGCGGATGCGATTTTTCATAGCATTCGAGCGCTCTGTTATGTTTGTAAGTGACCCTGCGTGCAAATGTATAATTTCAAAATTTGTGTGTGCAAATTTATCATTATACTGCATCATCTGTTTCGGGCTGCTGTAATGAAACGCCTACCGACGATTCTACAACGCCTGCCTCACAGTTTTAAACGTATGTAAGAATCTATGTTTGCTTTTCTTACTTATTACTGTACTGTCATGGCGATCGGATACGGACGTGTAAATTTGCCGCTCTTAAATTTTTTGTGTTTATACAAGTTTTAAAGTAGGGTAATTGGCAAGAGGACCCACACTCAATCAGTTGCCAACGGCGATACCACGCTGAAAACACCAGTTCTCGTAAGATCACTGAAGTTAAGCATTATTGGGCGCGGTTAGTACTTGGATGGGTGACCGTTCAGGAATACTGCGTGCTGTTGGCCCGTCGTGGGTGTGGTGGGCCCACATTGGTAGTAAATATCCACCTAGAAACACTACCCGAATCGGGTAGTGAGGCAATGAACTTTCGAGTTCGAACTGCTAAGCAATGTATGTATGTATATAAGTTTTAAAGTGTTCAATTACATAAAAATTTGTATTTCGAGAGAATGCCGGTGAGTTGTTCTATAGAGCATTGTGACTTTGTTTCAACTCACTTAATTGTTTCTTGTTTTTGCACTTTTGTTTATACGTAACTGTAACGGTTTTCTTCCCTGCAGAACTATGGGTGCGTGTTCGGAGTGTAAAATAGTTGTATACAGAGGGGGATCAGAAGTTCTCGTTTGTGTTAAGTGTGACATTCTAGTTCATTTGGCCTGTGCCCTGTGACTATGTCTGCAAGGTATGTTCTCCATTGTCCACTAGCGCCACCTCTGCGGCAGTGCCTGGAAATTCAAGTGCTAACCCTGGGACCACTTCTCTGCAGGATATTGATGGTACATGTATTGTACCCCCACTCCCTCCTCCGTCGCTGCCTCGGAAAATGCTTGTACTCTACCCACTGGCCTCGCCGAACTCTTGCGCAAAGTGGTCTCTGACGGCCAAAGTGAAGCGCTTGCGCATTCACGTGCGATTTTACCAAGATTCAGTGAATTTGAAACACGTCAACTAGAATTTAAGGACCAACTTGATTCCACCCTTTCGGAAATTAAGAATGAACTTTTAAACAACTCTAAGCGTATCGACGGGATCTACGGGATGAACTTATTGCAAGATGTAAGGTTAAGAGAGACTTCTCTACTTTGAATATGGGATTGACTGACAACAAAAGCATTTTATTTACCTTCGTGAGGCATTAACACCACTGAATAGAAAGATTTATGCCATTGCTCTCGGTCTTCGTAGAGAACAAAAAATCAAATACTTGTGGATTGCTGGCGGAAAAATTCATTAGCACTACTCTATTGTTAATGCTACTTCTACATAGGTAAATATCTGTCATATTTTATATGTATATTGCTGCATGCTGGCCATTCTGGATAGTGTGCTTTCTGAAGTTAAATTTCAACAATTTTGTATTTTTTACTGCGCTAATTCAGCCTTGCACTGTCCCTAAAACTTGACCTTTCTCATACTATTTTTGTACATCACGAGCTTTATAATGCTAATTGCTTTTCTAACTTTTAATTCTTTATGTGCCTTATTCCCTGTTTTCACATGTAATCAAGTGAACTGGATTTTGTTGGTTATTACTCTCTATCACTTTAGTTTCACGGAAAGGTATTTTGAACTCATTTACGTATTTCACACACTTCTATATTTAACTATACTTGAAATTTATCTATCACTCTCATAATGGAAACTTTAAATATTTGTCACGTTAACGCTCAGTCTTTACCTGCCCATTAACTTGAATTTAAACATCACTCTATGCCCTGTTCCTATCATATCATAGCCGTATCCGAGATCTGGCTCACGCGTAACATTTCTTCCAGCCTCGTAGCACTTGATCATTACACACTTTTCCGCAGAGATAGAGATGAGAGAAGAGGGGGTGGGGTCTGTCTCTGTATTCATGACAGCTTAAAGGTTATACAGGTGAGTGTGGGTCCTCTTGCCAATTACCCTACTGTTGAGTACCTTTTTATCAAGGTATCGTCGCCTCAGGACAGTGTGTTGGTGGGTGTAATTTACAAACCTCCTGACGCCTCCTACGACAGGGAACTTGAGACTGACATTTTTGAACTTATAACCAATTATAATAACATTTTACTCACCGGTGACCTAAACACAAATCTTTATGCTACCAACAATTTAACTCACTATTTAAAATCAGTAGTGTTCTCTGCCGGATTATCTATAGTTCCCCATGATATCACCCACCACACTGATCATTCTAGTACATGGATTGTCTTGATGATTGTTGACGATTTAGACAAGGTGATTTCTTCTACTCAACACTCAATCTCATTCCTCTCAAACCATGATCTTATCAGCATCCAATACCAGTTCTCCTTTAATCCCTTCTCTAGTGTAACTCCTCTGTCCATACGCAATCTTAAAAATATAAATGAAACTGAATTTCTTGAGTACCTCTCTACTTATGACTGGAATAGCATTTTTACTGAAAAGGATATAAATAGAAAGGTGATTTCTCTGACTAAATTTTTATCTTCAGCCTTTAATAATTTTGCGCCTCACCATACCCTTAAAGCAAAGAATAAGTCCACTCCCTGGATCACTTCTTATATCAAAGATTTGATCAAAGAAAGAGAGAGAAAACGTAGCTTGGCTAAAAGAACAAAACATAGTATTGTTCAAGCCGAATTTCGTCAATTGAGAAACTTAGTACAAACCAAAATCCAGGACTCATACAATCAATATAATTACAATTCTATCAAAAACAGGAATAAAAATGAAAACATGTGGCTTCTCTTAAGACGGCTTGGACTTATTTATTCTAAACACTTGGCTCCTGATAACAATTTCTCCCCTGCAGACCTTTTGACAGCATTTACTACAAAATCCACACTCCTTGCAAGCAGCACTCCTTCCCCGTCCTCAGGTCCCTCTACTTTTGATGATACGAAATTATTCTTTTCTGACATATCGCAAGAAACCCTAATTAAAAAACTCTTTGAGGTAAAATCAAATGCTCAAGGATCCGATGGTATTTCAATTAAAATGATTCGCCTTGCTTTACCAGTCATTGGCCCTATTCTCTTGCACATCTACAATGCATCTCTGCAGGTGGGAATATTTCCTGATACCTGGAAAGAGGCGATTATTCGTCCGGTTCCTAAAATATCTAACCCTACCTCTCCCAAAGATTTCCTTCCTATATCTATCTTATGTGCTTTGTCTAAACCTTTCGAACGTATTGTGCATCAGCAACTTACTGCACACATTGAAACAAATAACTTAATGGACCCAATGCAATCTGGGTTCCGTGCAAGGCATAGTACACTTACAGCTTCACTTAAAGTAACTTCTGACCTTAAACTTGCAATTGATAGAAGGGAAATAACGGTTGTTGTCCTTTTTAACTATTCTAAGGCGTTTGATACAGTTAACCATAATCTACTATTGACTAGGCTCAAATCGCTTCACCTCTTGAATATAGTTGTTAAATGGTTTGAATCTTATCATAGTAATCGTTCTAAAAGAGTGCAAATTAGCAATGGCGAGCGGTCTGATTGTGGGGAAGTTAAGAGTGGTGTCCCTCAGGGATCCACGCTTGCACTCACCTTATTTAATATTTATACCTCTGAACTTGGTAGCGAACTTCGTCATTGCAACTATCACAAACATGTTGACGACTTTAAGCTTTACTTTTACGGGCCTATTACCAATCTTAAGAGCTTATTTCAAAATGTGCAGGCGGATATTGATCTGGTGGTGCAGTGGGCCATGACAAGTGGCCTCACTCTTAACTCTACTAAAACTATGGCTATAATCATAGGACCTTCTTCCTCTCCATCACTTGAAACAATTGCAACCCTACCTCCTCTCTTGATCGATGGACGTTTTATCCCCTTTATGGAATCTGTGAAAGATTAAGGCTATATTCTTAATCGCTCTCTTACTTGGAATGAACAAGTTGCGGATATTTCAAGGAAGACCTTTAGAGTCCTCCAACAGCTTAACAGGAATAAAGAATCACTTCCTACTTCAACGCGTATCCTCCTAGTTAAAAGCCTCATCCTTCCTTTCTTTGACTACGGTTGTGTGGTATATGACGATATTACTGATGAGCTGAATGCTAAGCTTGGACATACGCTTAATGCTTGCATTCGGTTCATCTATAACATCCCCAAAAGTGAACATATTACTCAGTATAGATAAAGAGCAGGACTTCTTAACGTCGCCAAAAGAAGACAATTTTTTAAGGGTAATTTACTTTATAGCCTATTCAGTAATGAAGCTCCGCACTATCTTTTTATTGTCTTCCATTTTATTGACAAAGATAAACCAACACATTCCAAACTTTGTGAAAGGAAAACAGTAGGGGAGACCTCCCTACAGTGGATAGCAAAAATTGGTAGATTTCAGTAAACACAAAATAGGATATATATTAAAGAGCTGTTATGACACAAATCAAGTTGTTATATTCACCCATGTGATGAGATATCAGTAAAAATCAATTCGTTAGCAAATAAAAAGCTATTGATATTATTTTGAGGTGGTAAAATTTTGTACAGTGTTGGCAGGTTCGCCCTACAGTGGAAATTCGATTCTACACCGCGAATCAGAATAGAAAGATTTTTTTATGCGTACCCCTAAATTATATTTTATACCGACGCTACTATCAGAACAAACAAAAAAGTGATATAATTTCGATTTTGGATAAAATTAGCAAAAATATAATGTCAGTTATTTCGCTCATATTTCACAACACGCCTTTCAGTGGACAGGTCAGGTGAGGTTAGGATTGCCACCAATCTTGCCGTGTCAAAAGTACCTAGAAAATACCTACATAGAAATTGTGCATCGTGAGGTTATGTCTACTTGCGGGAAATTTAAAATTGCTCAATATATAAAATTCCACTAATTTGTAGGTTAAGCTTCTGTTAAAAATTTCAACACTACACGCTGTTGCACACTATATACTACTGTACATAACCTACATATGTTATTTAAAAAAATATGATTTAAATAATAATAATTCCGAGCACCTGCCTTTCAGAGATGATTGCACTATTAAATCTATTATATTATATTTGTGTATGTATGTATATTTAATCTCTCCCTTTTACGGGTTTGAGGGCCTCCGCTCCCTGTACATATATTTACATTTCATCCCTTTCCTAACTTAACCGCTGCTTATATTCTAATGTTTCGCCTTACTTAAAATAACAATAATATTAATACTATTGGTTCTGAAACTTCTACAAATGAGCGATCTTCCAGGGTTTCCGTTTTCTCTTACCATCAAATACATTTTCACCGATTTAAAATTTAAAATTTTTGCTAGTTACTTTCCTTTAGATAGGACTACCCGTTTGGCTCTGCCCTGCTCCCTTGCTTTCTCTTAATTCTTCCAGTTTTTTCATCCACGTCACTCCCTGTCCATTACCATCCAAAATCCATCTTACACACTCATCCACGCTCAACTGTCCATCTTCCTCTCCTGTACACCTCTCTAACACATGTGCCCATGACTCCATTTCGTATCCACATACTCTGCACAGATTGTCCTCTTCATCCATCCAATATCTACAGGATCTCACTCCTTCTCCCATTCTAAACCGTACCACTCTATTCCATTTGTCTTCCTTTTTTATTTTTCGCAAATATTCTGGTTGCTCTAACCCTTTGACCATCATATACCATCTATTGTACCTCGAATCCATAATCTTTATCCATATCTCTTCTCCTTGTTTTACTAATAGCTCTAACTCTATGTTTTCCCACTCCAGTACCCCTTCTTGTATATCACAAGCCCTCTTCATTTTTTTCCTTTCTTCCTCCCATTTCGAATTTCCCAAATTGCCTCTCGTCTCCTTGTTCCGAACTTCGTCCAAGCACACTTGTGCTATTCTGCTCCCTTCTCCCCTTTTCAGCTTCTCTTCAAACTTCCAGGCTCTCATAATTTGTCTAGTTACTATTTTTTCCCTTCCTATTTCTTCCCTTAACATGTATCCTGGGCAACTCCAACTAACCCCCATTACCCATCTCAGAAATCTCTCATGCATGCTTTCCACTTTCCTATATTCTTTCCATCCCCAGACCTCCACTCCATAACACAACACTGCCCAAACCAACGCATCAAACAACCAAAACCTCATTCTCCAATCGTGATTGAACCTTCTCCTTCCTATACCCCATACTTGGCCCATTACTTTACTCGCACATTCGATTCTTTTCCTCACCTGTACCTCATTTTCCCCTCCTGCCTCAAACCAAAAACCTAAGTAACAGAACTCCTCCACACTTTCCACTGTTTGTCCGTTCATCTTCCAAACGTAACCTATTTTGGTCTTTCTATTTCTGAAGCACATCACCTTGGTCTTCCCTACGTTCACCGTCAGTTCTTTTGTTCCCACATACTCTTCGAAAATTCTTATCATTAGGTTCATCCCCATCTCATCGTCTGCTAATAGAACTACGTCGTCCGCGTATGCTAGAGAATATAGTTTGCTATTACCCAAAATCGTCCCCCCTTTCCCTTTCTCCTTTAGCTTCTCCTCTAAGTCTGCCAGCAGCATATTAAATAGTAGCGGACTCAAGGGGCACCCTTGCCTTAGACCTCTTCCTGTCCAGAAAACCTCCCCCTTTTCCCCCCCTATCTTCACCCTAATCCTGGTTTCAGTAAAAATTTCCTTTATCCTCTCCACCAACCCTTCCTCTATTCCCCTCTCTTTCATTGCCTACCATAGCACTTTTCTATTCACTGAGTCAAAAGCTGCTTCAAAATCTACGAACAAGGTGACTAATTTCCCTCTTTTTCCCCCTAAGTTTCTGTTAACCAAGTAGTTGAGTACGTAAATGTTATCTATTGTCCCCATCCCTTTTTTAAATCCCGTCTCATTGTGTGGAATACTTTGTTTCTCTTCTATCTGATTCTCTAACCTTTTTCTTAGAATTTCTGCGTATATTTTATAACCCACTGGCATGAGAGTGATCCCTCTGTACTCTTCTACCTTCTTACCCTCCCCTTTCTTGATAAGCGGTACCACCAGCCCTGTCATCCACTCCTCCGGCCACCCTTCTCCTTTCCAGACCTTGTTGCAGATCTTCCACATCCCTTCTCTAATCCCTTCTCCTCCATACTTTATTGCTTCATTCTCCATACCATCCTCTCCTGTAGCCTTGTTTCTTTTCAGTCTATCTATCGCCTGATCCACTTCTTCTCTTGTTATTTCGTTCCCTTCCTCCATTTCTCCCTGGACTATCCTTCTATTTTCCCCTTTCATCCTATTTTGTTCTCCCCCTAACAGACCCTTAAAATAATCCGTCCACTCGCCCATTTCTATTTCTTCATTCACGCCTTTCCTTCCTCCTCTTTCCCTATTTATCACATCCCAGACCCTACCTTCTTTGATCGCTTTTTCTACTTCTTCCTTGTATTTCTCCTTTCCCTTTTGCTTTTTCCTTTCCAGAATCCTTTCATGTTCTATTTTTCTCCTGTTGTACTCCGCCTTCTCTATTTCTCCTTTCCTCCATTTTCTTACACACTCTTTCATTCTGTCTTTACTCTCCCTGCATTCCTCGTCCCACCAGCCTCTCTTTCCCTCTTTTCTTCCTTCTTTTGTACCTACCTCATCCCTTACCTTCTCAATCGACCCTTTCAACCTTTCAATTAACGAGTCTACTCCCTCCTCCTTTTCATACCTAACATTCTGGTTTTCCATTTTTTGTTTAAACTCTTTTAATTTATCTACCCCCCAGACTCCCATTTTCGTGTTCCTTTCTCCCCCTCTTTCCTTTTTCCCTCTGCCGCGCTTATGGACGCCACCTTCCAGTGTAGATATTACTGGGAAGTGCTCAGACCCTATCTCATTCCCCACATTCATACTGCCTATCATATTCCTCATTCTTTCTTCCGCCAGGATGTAGTCTATTACTGTTTCTCCCTTACCTATTAATGTGATCTCTCCTTTTTCATCTCCTTTCATGTTGCCATTACAAATAAAACATCCTGTTTCTCCTATTACGTCTAGTAACCTCCTCCCCTCCCGGTCTATTTCCCTATGCTTGGAGCTCCTTATGTAGGTTTCCTTTTCTTCATCCCAAGTCCCTCCCCCTTGCTCGCCAGTCCAGGCATTCAAGTCACCTCCTATCAAAACCAACTCTTCCTTCTTTTCCTCCATCCATCTCCTTATTACTCTCCAACCTTCCTCTTCCCCTCTTCTTCTATATACACAAACCACCGCTATTTTGACTTTTCCAATTATTATCCTTCTTACTATTGTACCATCCTTTTCCTCCCTGTCCTCCTCTACTCTCCCTTTTATTTCCAATTCTTTTCTCACCCCTGAGATCATGCCGCCCATCCCTCTACCTTTAACGTGTTCCTTTCTTGCTTCTTGCATTGTCCACACATAACCTTTAGGTAACCTTCTTTTCATCCCCTTCCAATCCTTCTCATCGAACCAGGTTTCACTCATCATAATCACATCCCACTTTTCTAACTCCCGCAAAAAACCTTCATTCTTGTTCTTCAAGCCTGAAACATTCCAGAAAGCTATTTTCACGTTTTTCTCCTCCCTTCCCTCACCTATCCTTCTCACTTTTCTTCCGCCTTGCTTTTTGAAAACCCCTCTGTTTTATCTCTAACCTTTTTTGCATCTTCCTTTTTTCTACCTTTCTCTACTCTTTTTCCCTTTTCCCTTATTTCTTCTAATTCCTCGTCCGAGAACCATTCCTCCCCATTTATCCATAATCTGTCTCTCCCTATCCATACCATGCGCCCCTTTTTCCTCTCTACCCATGCCCTCTGCTCTATCTGCCATCTCCTTTTCCTCTCCCTCCATGTCAAATCCTCTTCAATTCTTTCCCTTCTTCCTTTCAATAATTTTTTGTTCTCCATAATTTTCTTTTTTTCGTCCTCACTTCCTACTTTTACTATAAACATTCCTTCTTTTCCTTCCTTCGTCCCACCTATTCTCTTAACTCCTTCTACCCTTGTCTGAACTCCAATATCTCTCAGAAGATTTTTGATTTCCACTTCCCCTTTTTCACTCTCTACTGTCAATCCCTTAACTACTATGTTATTTTTTCTCTTTGCCCTTTCTTTCCCTTCCAGTCTTCTTTCAATGTCACTTAGTCTCTTCTTTAATCTTTTATTCTCATTTTGCACGTTCTTACTACTCCATTCTCCTATTTCCGCACCCTCTGTTTCTTTCCCCATATGCTCATTCCTCATTTCTAAGTTGTTTACCCTTTCCTGCAACTGTTTTATCTGACTATTTCTCTTTTCGTCATCCTCTTTCTGTCTATTCTCTATACTCTCTAATTTACCCCATACCTTGTCCTTCTCCTCTTTCCAGAGTTTATCCCACTCTTCCCACTTTTCTCTTACTTTTCTCACTTCCCCCCTTACGTCTTTCCCTGCCTATTCATATCCCTATTCATATTATCCATTCTCTTCCTTGTTTCCTCTCTGAACCCTTTTATGAGAGCCTTTAATTTTTCAAAAATTCCTCCGTCCCCCCTATCTCTTTCTGGTGTTTTCCGTTTAGTGAGTTTAGTCCTAACATTCTTGCTTTCCTTGTCCCTTTTTACATCGTCCCCTTCCTCTCTTCCTCTCTTTCTCTTTTTTCTTCCCCTTCACTACTGGTCGCGCTCAATTTTTTTCGCCATTCGTCCAAACTCCTATTCGAACCCGCGCTGCCTAGCTTGTTAAGGCGCTGTAGGTTAGAGGGCCTCCCGCGTTGATGGCTCGTACCTGAATCCCTTCGCTCTGGCGTCGAAACCCTGGTCGGCGTTTCTAACGTCTCTTCACCGCTACCTTCAATATCCCCCTTCTCCCCACTAACCGCGCTCTCATCTTCGTCACCTCTTGTTTCCTCACTTACCTGCCCTCTGGCGCCCGATTGTGGGCTTCGTACCGTCGGCATCCTAGTATCCTACCTTACCCAGTATTCCGCGACGTTTCCCGCTCTTTACTCGCCTACCCCTTACCCCGCAACTAATTTTCTACTCCTAACCTCAAAACTTCACGCGCTCCAATTTCCCTTTCTCACAACTTACTTTCACACTATCTACTATACCTATGTTCAAAGTATCAGCTGATTCTGACTTCTGCTATTTTAGTACCAACCTATGAGTGTAAATCTCTAAAACTTTTCACTGAAAATCCACTGTAGGGATCACGCTGGTATCCATAGTAGGAAAATGAGAGCCTCAAGGAATATATTTATAATAATTTTCTTACATGGAACGTAAGATTCTAGGGTAAAAAATATTATAGTTTAACGACCAAAGAACATATATTAATAAAAAAAATCACTCTGAAAAATTTTATATACTTGGAAAAAATTACTAAAGTTGAGGACAAAGTTTCTTGATCATGTCAAAAATAGTTTTTTATACTTTTTTCTTTTATCATAATTAAGTATAATATGAAATTCCGTCTTATGATGCATTTGTATAAACTTGAATCATACCAAATGCGCAAATTAGGTTTACTTTAGGCATTTCGCTTTTATTTACAAATGTCCACTGTAGGAAGCTATCCACTGTAGGGAGGTCTCTCCTACTAAAAATTCAGCCACACCGCACGTGTAAAATGCAAAGGTCTTTTGTTATTCGTGGTGCAGGCCTTTGGAACAAACTACCTATAAGCCTTAAGACCTTAAGGCCATGTGATACTTTGCAGCGAAGTCAATCATGTTCAGATAACCCAAGTTTTTTTCCACAAAAATAATATTTGTCAATTATTTCTTACCGATCCAGTGTGACGTAATGTTATTAAAATTGTATTTTCATAATGAAACTTCTTACCGACCAAGTTTTAAACAGACTCGTTTAAAAACTCTAATGATAACTGCAGTTTTCAGAAGTTCGATTTTAGCAAAACCCAACTTTTTCTTTAATTTCAAAGATAAAGGAGTCAATAACGGTCCATCTTAATTTTCTCTACCGTTTTACAAAATTTCAGGGCAAAATATTTATTTTTGTGGTCGTAAAGTTGGTTTATTTGATAGATAAAATTCACTACTTGGACTGGCATCAAAATTATAAAATTTACTTTTTTGGCATGCCCACAAAAAAAGGTAGGCCATTTAGGTTTCTTTCTTATATATATTTGCATTTTCTACATTCTTAGACTGCAGTACACTGAAATTTCGGAATAAACCTGCAGAAAGCATAGAGAACATAACCTCAAAGCGTCAAATGCTTTAGCAATTTTAGCAAATCGAAACTTTTTTTCATTATGGAAGATAAAAGGAGTCAATAACGGTCCGTTTTAATGTTCTCTATCGTTTTCCAAAGTTTCAGGGCAAAATATTTATTTTTGTAGGCGTAAAGTTGGTTTATTTGAAAATCATAATTTTTCAAAGTATCACATAGCCTTAAGACTACCTATAAGACTTAAATCCTTAATTAAAAATATATATCAGTGTGACTGAGCAATATTTCGTTGCTCTACTCTACCTCCGAGACTAAACGTGATCTAACAAAGAGTATTAGATCGACCAACCTTTCGTTGCTGTACCCTACTCTACCTCCAAGACCACACGCGATCTTACAAGGAGTCCCAGACTCTCCAACCTCTCGTTGCTCTAGCGACAGGCGTTGAGTCTGAACCATTTAATTCCCATTTCTAATGTTTGCATATTAACCTTTGTAAGATGGGACAAAGGGAAAATGAATTCCTTGATTTATCTTAGACTGAGTCAGCGATTTCTAACAATGATCATTAGGTTTTTAAACTTGATTTTTCTCCGTGCAATATAGGATAACTTGGTGCCTGAATATAGCATATATTATATTATATTATATATATATATATATATATATAATTTAAAAATAGGGTTAAACAACCACCGCAGGGTCCCACTGGGTGCAACTGCCATCTAAAAATGACACCGGCTCCCAGTCGAACCGTGGTAAATCACACCTATGACCACGTATCATGACAGAGATGGGTGGCCACAGGGTACGATGAAATCACGACGACAGGCTGACAAAACTGTCGTGTGTCTTGAAGACACGAAGCGACCCAAGGATGGCTACCCCAAACGATTAGAGTAGAACCGGGACCGCAATCATGCTAGTCGCAGATACGTTGTTCAGCGCCGACAGATTTGAAGGCCAAATCTGTCGCAAAAGATGCTTGTATCTGCTTCGGAGAGACTTCTTCACTGATGTTACGACCTGAATGCGGTTTTGAGGCACGTCCAGGTATTTATAGGTCTCTCCAGTGTCAAGATGTCTAATAACACTCATATGCGCAAGCTCAGGGTCATTGGGAAAACCAGTAATCTTTCCTTTTTTCAGATGAATCTTGGCACACTTGTCCAATCCAAAGTCCATACCAATCACTCCTGTGTACTTTATGACGATATTTATAGCAGTTTGAAGTTTGCTTCTACCAGAGGCATAGATCTTCAGGTCATCCATATAAAATACATGAATGACCTTACGCTCGCGATGATGGTATCGCCCTGAAAGACGCATCAATCTCCATACGCATCTCTCTATGTGTGGATGAACCTTCAAACTTTCCAACAGACAGATGATAAGTCTATGAGAGGTTGAAGCGAAAGTTTTTCGGTAGTCAATCCAGACCATTGACAGGACGCGCTGATAGGCTGCTGCGACTTTGCAGAGTATGCGGCCTTATCCTTGCATGCGGGGTTCTCCAAGGATGGACGAACCCTTTCCCTAGCAGCTCGTGGAAACAGCAATAACACCACCAAACCACCAAAAAGTTGTAGATTCGATTCAAAACAATCGAACGCGCAGAGTACCCGAGAATCGATCGGCAAAAAGTGCCGATCACCCTGGAGTTCAGGGTGCTGAAAATAATTCAAATGGAAACACGACCACGAACCGGCGACACGTCCACATTGAGTGAACGAATCAACTCAAGGATGACTTGATCGACTGCTACGATGCCAACATTATCCCTGCTTACAGAGGCTTCATGGCGCATATGAACACTCTGTGGTGCCAGAAACACCCAGAGCTTCAGCACGTTTCACATCAGTCTTTGCGAAATCAACGTGCCTACCTCTTGAAAAATGGATATATACGCGGAGCGCTTTCCCAACCGCTGCTTGAACAAGCTGCAGACAAAGAGGAGAAAGCGACATTAAGACCAACCACAGAAAGCAGTATGACCAGTATGAGATTCCAGAGATTTACTTGTGAACAAGTAGTAGACATAGAGAAAATCTGAAAATATTTTCACTAAAGTAAACTAGTGATGTACTAATAAAAGAAGCACCTTCTCAATCCCGACCGTGGCGCCACATTCACCGAAACAAAGGCAAAACTCTCGCACAATAGTTTGCTTACACAACTATAAGATTATTTATCACTTCAATTACACATTTCACGTAAAAAATTTTGAGGATATATATTGATTTGACCTTGAATGTACGTCAAAAAGGCGTTTTTGCAGTAATATACCTCTGTGTAAGTATAAAATGTATAGGCGATTGGCTTCGAATTTTCTAGATGCTAATACACATATGATATTTCGTGAAGGTATCGATCGATATCATGATTTTCTACGAACTTCTAGAAAAAGTTTCGAGAGCATTCTACTAATTAAAATATATGTTGAAAGAACGGTAGTTGGTTTGATAATGTCTTTCAATGAAAAAGTTACCATCAATAAAATACTAATAATATTTTAAAATATTGCAGATGTGGAAGAAAGAGTGATATACCACCCGGGTAAAAATATTTGCTCTTGATATTGTCCTGAATATCTTCAATATGTCTATAGAACCATGCTGTCTGGTTCCGTTTCACTTGTTAAACATTGGAGATATACAGACTTGTCTTGCATTTATGGCTGTAGCAGTGCAAAAACAAGACCCGGTAGACTTCTCTCTTGAGACACGGAAGGATAATTTATGTATTGGGTTTATTACTACGTTTATTTAGACCCTGTCGGTCTCAACAACTACATGAATATAAAATTTTCCATAGAAAGATTAAAGCTGTCGGTTTCTACAAGTATCAAGCAGACTGTTGGAGATATGAAAAAATGGACAACATGTTCAGATTTGCAATGCAAAGAACATAATTATATCAGATAAACAAACTTATTAATACATAAAAATAAATACCATGAAGATGAATAATATTAACATTCTGTAAAATTTAAAGCGGATTAGTGATGACCCTCGGAGGCCTTGGCAGCCTTTTGGCTTCTCTTTTAGTCATAAATCTCTCAGGTTGTTTCCAAAACAAATATTCTTGTCTCAAGACATGAATTTTTTTCTCTAAGTCGAAAATATTCTTCTTAAGACAACAAAAATAGTCTGGTTTTGTCTCACGAGCTAGACATACAGAATTACTTGAAATGCATATATTACTCTTCATCAAAGAAAAAAGGAGAAGAAACTCGTTTTTAATATTTTGCGTTGATATACGTAAAAATAAAAACAACGAGTATACTATAGAAAAGTACGAACCGAGCCCAGAGGTGAAACATTAAATAAGTTTTTGTGAGAGTACTGCTCTACCGATTTGGATGAATTAGGTGAATATTATCATTAAAACTATGATTGCGATTCGGGATTATCATAAGAATGTGAATGCCGGTTAATTTACAAAAGAAGTGAATTTTTCTTTTCAAATTGATATTTATAATACCATCTTAATGGTCTAAACATCAACGCGTATTGTTTGAATAAAGAAGAAGTAAAGTAACACTAATTTACTTAACCCGTGTAAAAATATTTGGTCTTGACTTTGTCTTGGGTCAAGACTAATCCAAGACAATTTTAAGTTATTCTGTATGTCTAGCTCGTGAGACGGAACTAGACCATTTTTGATGTCTTAAGATGAATATTTTCGACTTCGAGATAAAAATTAATATCTTGAGACAAGATTATTTGCTTTGGAAAGATCCCTAGAAATTTATAACTAGAAGACAAGCCAAAACGCTGCCAAGGCCTCCGAGGGTCATCACTAATCCGCATTATGTTTATATGTTTATATTATTTATCTTTATGGTATTTATTGTTTATGTATTAATAACTTTGTTTATCTGCAATAATTATGTTCTTTGGATGGCGAATCTAAAAATGTTTTCCATTTTTCCCTATCTCCAACAGTTCACTAGATACTTGTAGAAACTGAGAGTTTTAACCTTTTTATGGAAAATTTTATATGCCCGTAGTTGTTGAGACCGACAGGTTCCAAATTTTTAATTTAAAACTCAGATATTACAAAATTACTATTTTTATCGGTTGTAAAATTTTAATCTTTAGCAGATGTCAACTGTTTGGTCCAACCTATTTGGAAATGGAAGACCCTCCCGGTAGTAATAAAACTAATACATAAATTATACCTTCGTGTCTCAAGACAATTCTACCTGGTCTCGTCTTGGCACTGCTACAGCCATAAATGTGAGCCAAGTCTGTATATCTCCAATGTCTAGCTGGTCCCGTGTGGGGTTGCGGGTCCTCCATCGCGCGACTCCCCAGGTTGCGGATAGGGGAACGCCTCCCAGATATGGGTGGTACCGGGGAAATCAAATACCCGGGGCGGACAAAAATCAGCTAGAGGGAAGAACCCCAAATTAAAACCAGAAATGAGTAGGTATGTTAAAAACAATATACCCCAAGGGAGTAACAATCTCCCCACTGATTCCGATCGGGTTCCAGCCCCGGTGGTCAGTGCCGGTTCCATGGATTTTGGGGGGAACCCAACATACTTGGAGAGGAGCGTGTGTGAGGAGCTTGGAGGTCCTTTGGACGTCACAGAAGAGGAGGATCGGCGTGACCAGTCTCTCCTCCGATATATGTGGGAGGGCTTTGAGTCGAAGACTAAAAAATTGGAGAAATGCCTATGGGAGTTGCAGGGAGTTATTGGAGAGCTCAAGAGTTTCAGCGACTCTAAGAGCAATATGTGGCTTCCAGTGCGGAAGGGAATCGGAGATGCGGCAAAGCTGCTCAACGACATGAACTTTGAAATAGGTGGCGTCAAGTTTGAATTTGGGATGATCAAAAGCTGTAACCAGGATACAATTGTCGAAAGGGTGCAGGAGGTCAAAAAAAGAGCAAGGCGCGGAGTAATGACCTGCAAAGGTGTTCAAACTGTAGAAGAAGCCGGGAAAACACTCCTTTCCACACCTGGGAAGAGGCCGAGAGACCCCACATTGAGCCCCCCTGAGTCTGCTACGCCAATGCCCAGGACGAAGAGGTTGAAGTCCCGGAACAACGTTCCGAAGACTTCAACCCCTAAATCAGAAGAAAGGAGGACGAAGGTGGAAACAAAGAGCATCGCTTTACAGAGGAAGGAGAAAAGGAGGCGAGCTAGACCCGAGGAGGTTATTATAAAATCGGCCGAGGGTTCAAGCTACGCGGAGGTTCTAAAGACCTCAAACAAAAGGTGAAACCCGACACCCTTGGTGTTAACGTCAGGGGTGTGAGGGAAACAAGGAAAGGAGAGGTACTCGTTGAGGTCCAGCCTGCAGCGGAGGGCAGATCAATGTTCTCCGCTGCCATCAGAACAGCTGTTGGAGCCAGGGGTTGTGTTCGTGAGCTGGTCCCCCGCACTGAGGTGGAGGTACTGGACCTGGACACAACCACAGATGCGGAGGAGGTCGACGCGGCCCTTAGACGGTATTTCGGCGAAAAAAACGCAGGAGAGGTAACGATCAGTCTCACAAAAAAGGCCTTCAGAGGAACTCTGAAGGCCTTCGTTGAGCTGACCGAAGAAATGGCGGCGAGATTGGTAAACGCAGGACGCCTCAAGGTGGGCTGGGTGTCCTGTCGCTTACGCAAAAAAATGGAGGCCATTCGGTGCTACCGCTGCCACGACTTTGGCCATAGGGCAGCGAGCTGCAAGGGCCCTGATAGGGCAAAAGGATGCTGGAGGTGCGGCAATGAGGGTCACAACTCTGCGGAGTGCACCAGCACTCCCCAGTGCTTCCTCTGCGCTGCACGTAGTGAGAGGCCCCGGACTGACCATCTGCCGGGGTCAATGAAATGTACGTCGTTCAGGGAGGCAACCCCATCGAGGAAGCCTCCCAAATGACACAAGTACACGACGGGACCCAGCCATGATGTAATGCGAAAGCGGTTCCGGGGGAAGTAATGCCAAGGAGAAAGGGTGGTGTTTTTTAGTGGGTCGTTGATGGCATCACTATAATGATCAAATTTAGATCTCCGTGTATATTCTTATATATTGAGATAATTGTAGTGATGACATCAG
Source organism: Andricus curvator (assembly GCA_932195095.1). Taxonomy (NCBI): domain Eukaryota; kingdom Metazoa; phylum Arthropoda; class Insecta; order Hymenoptera; family Cynipidae; genus Andricus; species Andricus curvator. The sequence goes on along the minus strand of CAKNYM010005165.1, from coordinate 3,571 downwards.
CATCCCCACACTACCGAGAGGTGGGGACCCTTCTCGGTGTGTTATTAGTACATTTCGTGACTAGTGTGGACTGACGGCCTTTTTGAAACGAGCGCAATGTTTTCGTAACGAGACGTAAGTAAGGGCGCCGTAGGCGCCCGAGCCGGAGACGAGTTACAAAAACATGGCGCGAGTTTAAAAAAGAAAAGCCGTCAGTCCACAGGAATCACGAACGATACTTTTCAGAACAAAATCATAAATGGTGTGATTTCATTGTCTCCATGGAAAAATGCAAAAATACGTTTTGAGTCGGTGAAGGAACGCATGAGCTCTACTGCATTTTTGTTATAACGAGCGTGAATGAGACAACAATCTATAATGTGCGAGGCGATAGGAACACGCTATACTCTTCGTTAGAAACATCGACTCACCAATCCGCTATGAATCCTCTTTCTATCTTTGTCAACCACGGTCTCTCTCTAGCGTTACGAAAATACACGGAGCACGCTCAAACAAAGCTCTTTTTTGAACTCTACGTCACGCCGTGCTTACTGAGCCCTATTTTGTAACTCATCCAACGCACCGCCAGACGCCGCTCAAAAAGCATACTTTTGCGTTTCTTTATGGAGGCATGAAAACACGCCATTTTTAGGATTGCGTTCTAAAAAAGAACATTTTTCACCAGCCCTCGTAAACAAACAAAAAATGTCTAGCTGGTGAGACGGAACCAGACATCATGGTCTTCAAGACATATTGAAGACATTCAAGACAAAATCAAGACCAAATATTTTCACACGGAAAAAATAAGTCTTGGAACATTTCCTAGATTAGTGCTGGAATTTTGAACGGGCCATCATTTTGATAAAGTCTCGTACACTTTCTATAAAGTGATCGTAAATTTTCATGGAAAAGTAAAGAAAAGTCATGGAAGTTTTCAAGCACAGTCAAGGAACAACAGTCTTGGAATTCTTATTAGACAGTTTACAAGGAAAATATCTAAAATACTTTTCGTGAATTGTTCTTAAAATTGCTATTTCTCATCAAAAATTTCATTCAAAATAACCATTTTTTAAATACAAAGGACAAAAAGTTTGATTTTTTGTTGACTTGGTATTAATTTATTCAATCTAGAATCTAATTCTTTAATTTAAAAAATAAAAATAACTCAATTTAATTTTTAAACAGAAATTTCATCATGTGCCATAGTACTTTTTTATTATTTATTTATACTTCATATGAAATTGTCTGAAAAAAATTTCCATTACATGGATTTTATATTATTTTCCATAGAATCGAACGGCGCAATTAGTTTTTATGTTATATCTCACAAATTTGAAAAATTATTTAAACAATTTTAGTTTAAATGAAGAAAAAACATTTTTTTACGTAAAATCATCCCTTGGTAAAAAATAATTTTCCGTGAAAAATTATATTTTTCAATGATTTAAACAAAAATTGTTTATACAATGTGTTTAGTTTATTAAGCAAAGTCAGTTCTGCAGCAATTTGTCTAATTCGCAGCCCTCACTGAAATACTTTTTACGCGGCCATGCAGTTTTCAGCTGTAGCACAATGCCAAGATTTTTTACCATGTTTTCATTGCGAATGATTAGCCGAGGGGCTTGAGCGGTTAGAAATGAGTTGCGTTAGTCTCGTGTCTAGAGTATAATTAGTTCTAATCCCCGCAGCATGCGTTCGATTTTTTAGATTGTAAAAACGTGCGATTAATATAAGAAGTAATTGTGTGTGTTACATTATGTTCAAAGAAATATATAAGTTAAAAATAATAATATTATGAATTTAAAAAATTATTTTTTATTTTTTATTAGCATAAATGGCTAGATTGACAGTCTATGGACCCTTCCTTGACTGTCTTTGAGAATTTAATATTGGAGTGTTGAACGACTTACAAATTTGTCTGTGATATTTTGCTGATGGAGTCTAGGAGTGCTTCACTGACTGTGCTGGACGCAATCTAAGAAGTCTTATATTTCATCAAGCACTATTTGCATGATTTTCCAATACGATATTTTCCGATTTTCAAATGCTTTTAGACCTATCCTAAAGTCACAGACTCGGTCAATGAAAATTTCCAGCACTTTTTTTCCGTGCACCTGGGAATTAAAACAGTTTCAAGAAAGCCTACAATACAGCTTCTTTGATGAAGGAGACAAGGATAAATATTGATAATAATAGCATCTATGATGAAGAAGATGTTGCAGATTAACATATTATCTATCATTTCGAATGGATCAGAAACCTACTTCGAGTAGGGACATTACAGATGAGGAAAATTAAATTTCGCATTTGGTTATGTTTCAGGTTCTTAATACAATTCAAGTATGGATATGCTTTCAGTAAACATAAAGTGGATTATCACTGAAACTTATACAGACAGTTGATGCAATATAAAAAACTATATTTTAGTATAAGAATTTGCTTCGATTTTTTATAAGTAGATTATACAGAAAACATAAGTGAGCATGATTAAGTTTTTATAGTTGTAGTCAAATGTGTGAAATATATGTAACACTGGCCGACAAAAATGACATCTTTTTGTACCCAAAGACCGGACCATGTGACTACGAAGGACTTTGGTATCCTAAAACCGAAAGGTTATCCAAATTTTTCCTATAAGTCAGGTTTTTGCGATATCCTAACCTAATAGTGCAAAAATGGCTAATTTTAGCCATATTTGAGGCAATATAACACGATCAGAATTTTGTTATCTAAAAACTGCTAACGCCATCGTTTAGTACTCCTTTTTATCTTCCATTTCCATTTTTGATCTTCCCGAACCGATTATTTTTCCGAGATATCGCTCTCTCTAAATTTAAATTAGTAGAAAACTACTAATTGGTAGTAGTTTTCTACTAATTCAAATAGTGCCGATTCGTTTACTGGTAATTAGTAAAAATCTACTAATTCAATGAGTAAGAATAACTGACTAAATGAATTAGTAACTGTATCTACTAAAGAAATTGATAACGTTACTACTAAACAGTGTTGCCAGATTGGTCGAACACAATTACCGTACGAGGCTCTGTAAATTTACCGTACATTTACCGTACGTGGATAAAGAAATTCACCGTACTGATTATCGTATTTAAGGGCATATGACACAGTCAAATACCTACATTACCGACCTCACTTTTTCAATTTTCTTTTTTTGTAAATAAAATATCGGGCTGAAACTTTGGAAAATGTATGAGAAGACAATAAACTACGTTTACGTACTTTATTCGAGGAGGAACTTTGCAAAAAATTATTTTCGAAGAAATGAAAACTGGGTGGATTTTTTGAACCTAAATACTTTTTTTATAAGTAAAATATTGGCTTCAAACTTTCAGAAATGCAAGAGCCCCCTGGCGGACCGAACGAACGGAACGGATACGCTGCAGCGCATCCTTATAGTATCCACATCGTATCCTCTCCGTATCATGCAAGAAAAACTCATTAAGAAAGAAAGATTAACATTTCACTTGTTGAAATTCGGATTCTGCGTGAAATTTTAAGTTAAAAGGTCACAGAGTAATCGCAATAGTTTTTCTTGCAACATTAAAAACTTTAAAAAAATATAATACTTATCGAT
>CAKNYM010005164.1:0-12439 GCA_932195095.1 Andricus curvator | reverse complement strand
TATATATATATATATATAGAAAGTGAAGGTTTGCTTGAGAGACTATTTTAAGAAGCTGTATGGATGTGAGATTCCAGCAACACTGTTGGAACTTCACAACGTTTATAAACGAAAATCTAAATTTTTTATTTATTCACTCAATTACATTTATTAGCAATAAAATAAAGTAATAAACTATTTTAGACAATGATCACGCTATTACTACCACATTTCATCTACCCACGCAGTCTAATGTATATCTATATTTTTTATTTCTAATTTTCCCCCAAAAGCTCGGTTCTCAAATTTTATTTCACAGGTTACTTGTATTTGGTGCCACACAACCACAAAATAAGTTTCATACAAATGTTCCTACTGAAGAACTGTCATTTTAAGAAGTGAATTAAATTTAAAAAATTGTATGAGTTTAACAAATTCTAATTTACCTCTAAACACTTGGTTTTTAGATTTTATTTTATAAATTACTTGCTTTTGATACTGGGCAATAACAACATATTTTTATCTCAATATCCCTATCAGAAGACGGCCATTTAAAACAATTTATAAATTTAAAAAATGTGTTGAAATTTAAAAAAATTTAATTTTCCTCTATGCGCTCCGTCTTGTACTTCATTTCATAAATTACTTGCATTTGATGTCGGACAACAGAAAAAAGTTTAAATACAATATTCCTACTGGAAAACTGTCATTTTAAAAAAAAATTGATCAAATTTAGAAAAATGTTATAATTACCTCTAAACACTCCGTTCTCGGATTTTATTCCAAAAATGACCTGCATTTCATGTTGAAAACCCCGCGTGGAAAAATTTCGTGGCAGTCTTGAATCATGCTAATGCCAGTACAGTTTTTCTCAAGCCTGTCTATTCACGCAATACTAGACTGGCGCTGCACTGGCACTGTCTAGTTTTGCTACGTGTATGATTCAAACCTTCCTGCTGTCTAGTCCCAGTCTTGGCGCTATCTAGGAGTTCGTTACGAATTTGAGTATATGAAGACTGCCTAGATTTTAGATAGTTTCTAGACAGAATCATGGTTTGCTCTTAAACAAGAATTTCAAAAGTAAATTCAAAAAATAATAATTTTTGAATAAAAGATTTAGGAAATTACAAAACATAATTGCATAAATGCTCAAGTAATAATTAAGTGTACACTATTACATAGTAGTAGTAGTAGTATACCATTAAACCATTTCCCTTTCAGGGTAGGCGTGACACTACCCGATTCGGGTAGTGTTTCTAGGTTTTTCTTGTAGTTATAAATAACTAACAGTGTGGGCTCACCACACCCACGATGTGCCAACAGCACTCATGTCAGTATTCTTGAATGGTCACCCATCCAAGTACTGACCGCGTCCAACGCTGCTTAACTTCAGTGATCTGACGAGAACTGGGGTTTTCAGCGTGGTATGGCCGTTGGTACATAATTAGGATAATAAACAATAATTATTGAAGGTGATCGAAATCTTGATATACGAACTGTATTGTTAACAACGATTTTTTAAAAGAATGTTTAAAAACAATTTTTTCAATACATTTATATTGAATGTATAATAATTGTAATATGTATAATGAGATGTAGATGTAAATGAAAATTAAGCCTAAAGTATGAATTATTAAAAATAACAAAGAATAATTATTTCGTAGCCTAATTGCAAGTATAATCATACAAACTTTATTATATTCAATGATATATTCACACATCAAGCACTTTTAATGTTTAAAAATTGTTCATGTTTTATTGAATTTTTATATGTATTTTTTTAATTCATATCCGACAAAAATGAAAAACAAGTTTAACTTTCAGATGGCTGAGTGTGTTAAGGCGATGCGACAAAGTTACAGCAACATAATATGAAGTTACATCAGAAGTTCGACACCCAGCATATATACAAGATTTGCAGAAACTCATTTTTTAATTTTTTTGTGTATAGAAACTTTATTTGCCAACGGCGATACCACGCTGAAAACACCAGTTCTCGTAAGATCACTGAAGTTAAGCATTGTTGGGCGCGGTTAGTACTTGGATGGGTGACCGTTCAGGAATATTGCGTGCTGTTGGCCCGTCCTGGGTGTGGTGGGCCCACATTGGTAGTAAATATCCACCTAGAAACACTACCCGAATCGGGTAGTGAGGCAATGAACTTTCGAGTTCGAACTGCTAATCAATGTATGTATGTATGTATAGAAACTTTATTTTTTATTTTGAATTAACTGCAAAATCTATATATTAAACTTTTATGTGATAAAAAATTATTATATTATTTAATTATTTTTTATCAAAATAGACGATCTGTCTAGAAACTAGTCGATCCGAGCGTTACATCCCAGTCTAGCCACTGGACAATCAGCCTGTGGCGCGCCAGTCTCGACTCAAGGCGAACTAGACAGAAACAGTACAGCGCCACGAAATTTTTCCACGCGGGACCAGCAGAAAAGGTTTCATTCCAATATCCCTATCGGAAAATCTCGTTTTATCTGGGTGGACCAATCGAAGTCTTCCGATAGTGATATTGAGATCAAACTGTTGTTGATGTTGCCCTTAATAAAATACTAGTAATTTGTGAATAAAAATCCGAGAACGCAGTGTTTAGACGTATTTTCGCATATTTTAAATTTTAATTCAATTAATCGTCCTAAAATTCGGTATTATTATTATTATACCATTAAGCTATTTCCCTTTCGGGGTAGGCGTGACTTTCTCGGTTGGAAAATAGTAGTGTGTATATGGGTATATAGGTATATGTATAGGTATAAATTAGGTAGGTATATAGGTATAAGGTAGATAGGTATATAAGTGTTAGGTATAGATATTTTAGATTGATCTGGAATTCTCGTGTTATTTATTTAAATGACACGTTTATTCCGCAACACTGCTCCGACCCAGGTTGCTGATCAATCTCTCTAGCGATCACCCCAAGTGAAGGGCCTCACAAAATTGTTATGTATGGTTCCCCACTTGGGCCCATTAGTATCCAAGGTCTTTGTTTCAGGCGTCATTCATTCTATTGTCACTCTGTTTACAAACTAATTGTCGCCACACTTTTCTGTCCTGGCATACTACACTAGCTTCCTTCATATCCATGCATTTTTTCATACAAGCTCTCGTGTCTCTATGGCTTCTTATGTCTCTTCGGATTAATGTCTCATTCACAGATTCTAACCATTCTTTCGGCGGACTACCTCTGGGCATTCTGCCATTTACTTTACCTTTATACACCTGTTTGGTCAGTCTTTCATCTTTCATTCTTTCAATATGTCCGAACTACCTTAACTGATTTCTTTCCCATATGTCAACTAGTGTCTCTCCTGTACCACATTCTTTGAGGATTGTCTCGTTTCGGACTTTGTCCATCAGTGTTTTCCCGCATATTATGCGCAGAGGTTTCATGCCGATCGCGTTAATTTTACTCCTGTCCTTTTCTTGACAGGTCCATGTCTCGCTACCGTATAATACAGTCGGTACGAATATAGAATTATGTATGGCCATTTTAGCTTTTTTTGATATGTTTTTATTTGTTAGGATGAACCCTGCTCTACCGATAACCTGCTTACCCTTGTTTATGCGCCTATCTAACTCCCCATCTATTTTTCCGTCGCTAGTGAATAGAGTACCTAGATATACGTACTTGTCAACTTGTTCTAATCTCTCATCATTTAGGACAATGTTGCATATTGTTTTCTCACTGTTTCCCTCAAACACCATGATTTTTGTTTTATTTACGTTAATTTTGAGGTCCATGTTCTTCATGCTTGTATTAAGTTTACTCAACATTCTTTGCAAGTCCTCGATTGATTCTGCCATAACAATCTTGTCATCTGCGAAAGCTAACCCACGTACCTTGACTGTTTCGAGATCTACACCTTCTTCATCGAAGAGGGCAGTTCTTAGACACTTATCCATGAATATAATAAATAGCCACGAGGACATAACGCATCCTTGTTTCACGCCTTGCTTTTTTCCAATCGTCTGGGACTTCTCCCGTCTCGATAAATAAATTTATCAATTCGCACAACCTGTGAGGTATGTACTCGCCACCGTATTTAAGCATTTCAGCGCTAATACTGTCTACACCAGCAGCCTTACCGTTTTTCAAGTTCTTTATTATGTCTATGACCTCAGTGACACAGACTTTTTCAATTGGGTTTTCTAATGCATTATGTTCTATGTCGCAGTTTTGTTGTCCTATATCTTCACCTCCTAATAGTTCTTTAAAAGAGTCTTTTAAAGCATCTACTATCTCGTCTATATAATATACCATTTCACCTTTGCTGTTTCTCATGCTGGCAAACTCTGTACTTTTACTTTCCTTCAACTGTTTATATAATAGTTTCATAATTCCTTCAAAGTAGTTTTGTATTTTGTTCTCTTCTTCTGATCTGATTTTTTCTTTACTCTCCTTGACTAGTCGTTTAAGTTTCCTCTTTTTGTCTTTGTAATCATTTTTGAGTCTATTTCTCTCCTCATCGCTAATACCTGTCATGTTTAATGTTCTCTCGTGCGCTTTTTTCTTTTCTTGCTGGGCTGCTTGAATTTCATCATTCCACCACGCATCACCAGACTTTCTTCCTACCACTGCCGTACCACACACTTCAATTGCAGTTTTAACAATGATATCCCGTAACAAAGCCCACGCGCCCTCTATATCTTTATTGCTTATAAGCGCTTCCCAAGTTGCCCTATCTATGCGTTCGCTTAACTTATTTTGAAACTCTACTCGCACTTCCGGTTTCTGTAAATTTTCAATCTTTATTCGAGTTTGTTTCGTTTTTTTCTGTTCTCTTTCTTCTCCATCCCCGCCCTAAGTTTATTTTAGAGATTAAAAGGTAATGATCAGTATTACATTCGGAACCCCTCATGACTCTTGTATCTTTGACTAGTTCTCTTAGTCTTTCATCCGCGATAACGAAGTCAATTACACTGCGGTTATTTCCTTTACACCAGGTGTACGTGTGGATCATTTTATGTCGAAACCAAGTATTGGTAATAAATAGGCCCCTTTCTAAGCATAAGCTAACTAATTTTTCCCCGTTATAATTTTTTCTTGTTGGATCCCCAAAATTACCTAGAACCCTTTCTGTCATTTAAAGTGTCCCAGAAGGCGTCTTTGACTTCTCGCGGCTCACTGTCAACTGGGGCGTAGCACGCTATGATAAATAACCTTCTGATTCCTACCTTCATTCTAGCCCACAACAATCTGGGAGATACAAAATCATGATCTTTGAGATGCTGTCTTGCTTTTTCATTCATAATTAAACCGACCCCTTAACTACGATTTGATTCACTACCTACTCCTGACCATATTTCAAAACCGCCTTTCAACACCCCATTCTCTATGTTTCTACTTTTGCAACCCTTTTTCTTCGTCTCCGGTACACATAAAATATCTAGTTTCCTAGCATGCATAGTTTCTCGTAGTTCTCTTACTTTAAGACCATTCACTCCTCTAGCATTCCAAACACCCAGTCTCCATTCATCGCCTGAAACTCGACCTTTACGTTTATCGTGTGTACGCATTTCGTCAATCAAAGTTTCAGTCCATTCCGAGGCTACTTTATTGTTTGTATTATTCATGTTTAGAATGTACACCCAACTAACACCTTTATGCGCGAGATTTGTTTTGCGAACCGAAATCATGTCCAAGTTAATTGATTATAAGCAGTCAAATATTTTCATAAGCATAGCTAGTCTTTCCAAATTTTCGGGACGACTAGAGACAGCCTTAATTAATAGAGATGAGAAAAGTCCGCATCCAAGCCGAACATTTTCGTCCGGCGTTGTTTTAATTCTGTGGCAGTAAAGTTTTGTGGTACTCATGGCCGTGCAATAGAATTCTGTGGCATTGCGCCAATGCATTATTTAATTTTATAATCATGAAGATTTATTGAATTGTATGCATGACAAAATATGTTGTAGAATCACTATATATGCTGGACTATTCTCAATAACATGCTACAATGTTTGAAAAAATCTTCAAAATCTAAAGAAATTTTTTTCGTAACTAAATCGAAACTTAATTTTTAAATTATAAACTACTTCGTGTACATCGAACTACCCGTGCAGAAATTTCGCCGTGGCCCCGACCGGGCCGAGACTCGTTCATATCGGGCCCAGATGTGGAAATCGAGTCAGGGCCAGACTCATCATGAAACACGTAGCCACAGTGGAGCCATGTCTATGAGCCCGATCAAACGCCCGATCTGCCCCCGGTCAGGCCCCTATTAATTACCCGAGTCTAGCCACATTATTGACTTTTTTATTAGGAATTAAAATCCTTTAAAATAATTATAACACAACCCAAGTGCGAAGTTAGATACGGCCCAGCACTAGCCCAGTATCGGCAAAAATATTGCCGAAGATCGGCTGCCAATATCGTACCGTTGCTGGAATGATAACTCCGGTATGCACTTGGCGGCCAATTCTGGCTAGTAACGACATGACAAAAAAGGTATTTAAAATAAATATTAATTGATTGCGAGTATTTTGCCTTTGAATATTAATGGTCCTGTGTAGAGTGAATACATATATTACATTTTTAAATATTATATTACAATTAAAACTACTAACGCTACGGGGTATCGAACCTACATCTATACCTAAATCTACCACCTAGCAGTCGAGAGTCTTGACCATTGCGCTAAACCTACGAGTTGAAAACCCGATGAAAAGGCCATCCTCATAAGCTACAGCTCAAAAAAGTTAAAACACCAAATTTTAAACTCTCTTATTCTAATTAAATATTTGTTATTATTCGACGTTATGTAAATGTAAAATATACGAACTGTTAACAGGAATATCAATGAAATAATTTTTAAATAAATAATTTAAATCGATTACAATTTTTCTTCGTATTATATTTCGTTTTTTCGTATTTTAGACTACTTTACAACTTTATACAATGACAGGAAATGTAATATTTTATGAACATTTAAAATTTTTAATGACGGAACTTAGAAATGAGATCGTGAGCTTTGACAATTTTTTAATAACAAATTTTTTCAAACTTTCGTGTAAGGTTTGGTTTTAAGGTGTTTTAGACCATTTTATAACGTTTAAGATTGACATAAAATGTAATTTTTTCTGAACATTTAAAATTTTACCCGTGCAGAAATCGCCATATATATTACCAATTACCGACTAGGGCCTGACCTGATGTGTACTATCTGGTCCCGATAGGAAGAATTCTGTGGCCCTGACTCGTACCAGACCGGGCTATGTACTGTGACGTCATATGACCGCTTCGCAGCGCCATCTCAAGCCATATGCGCTAGATGTAATATAACCACAAACATAACCTTAATTTTTGTTTTCCTTCGTGCTGTTGTGTTGCGAATGTGCTGGGAGTGTTCGACCGTATCATATATTCTTAACACATTAATAATAAATGCAAAAATTAAGAAGCTAACCGCGAGTTCGCAAACATCGCGCTGTCAGCAAAATTCCGTTCGAGATAAATTCAATGCAACCGAAGAGGAAGTGCTGTCCCACATGAGCACCGTCTTCTGGAATGCAAAAGACTGGGACGGTAATCGGAAGCAAAGGTCAAAGTAACAATTATCAATTTCTAAGTTCCGTCATTAAAATTTTAAATGTTCAGAAAAAATTACATTTCATGTGAATCTTAAACGTTGTAAAATGGTCTAAAACACCTTAAAACCAAACCTTACACGAAAGTTTGAAAAAATTTGTTATTAAAAAATTGTCAAAGTTCACGATCAAATTTTTAAGTTCCGTCATTAAAATTTTAAATTTTCAGAAAAAATTACATTTTATGTCAATCTTAAACGTTGTAAAATGGTCTAAAACACCTTAAAACCAAACCTTACATGAAAGTTTGAAAAAATTTGTTGTTAAAAAATTGTCAAAGTTCACGATCAAATTTTTAAGTTCCGTCATTATAGTGACCATTTTTCAAGAGAATTGTGCAAAACGTGTCACAAGCAATTTCATTTTTCTTATGTATATGAACCCCCAAAAAACAATTTGAAGATGGGAGGTATCCGCATGTTCATAAAAATACAAAATTCCATTTTCCGGTCAAACTATGCAATATACGAAAAAATATTGCCAGGCAAAATTGTTCATCTCGAAAATATATACAAATTTTTTAGATCATTTTTTAATAAGACGCATAGTTCTTTTTAGTCGTATAAAATAAGATTAGGAATAGAAATGAAGGATGTGCCCACGCAGTAGGCAGCTTTTTAAAATAATATAATTAAAAAACATTTTTAAAAAATCTGCAAAAAATATTTTCAGCTCCTTCAACTAATGAAGAAACGAGTACTTTGACTTTAGAGGAGTGTGCTTTGACTCAGAGGAGTGTGCTTGGGGGTAGTTTGACTACCTTAAAGAAAGAATCGGTAGTTTTGGATTATTCCAACGCAAACTGAATTTGATTAAACATCACTCAGTGCTTAAATATTTATTTCGGTAAATTGAGAAATTTTCATAATTATCGAGGGGTATTGGCCTATAAAAAGGGATATTGGTTTACAAAAACATTAATGTTTTTATAAACTTAAAGCACAAGGAGATATCCTAACATCTCTAGAAATCCACCCCGATGGAGACATGTACCCCTGTAGGCGTTATTTACTCGGGATGTTGAAACGTCATCACCTCGAGTAAAAATTCTTTGACTTGGTTTCGACTCAAATTGCCCCTAATCAAGACATCCTGAAGTCGAAAAGTTCGACATCAGCATGTCTTATTTTTGAGACGGAGCCAACTTAAATTTATGTCTCGGAGACAAGTTTCTATGCCTTGAATACATATATTCATATCTTGCGGCGAATTGTTATGACTCCAAGACGAGCGGTTTATAACTTTGAGTATATACCTGCCCTGACAAAAAGGGTCATTCTGACTCTCATAAAAGCTAATCTTTGTTAATGATTAAACAATTTTGTATATTTTTATACAATATGTATTGAATCAATACATTTACGAATTTTCATTTGTATTGTACTTGTTTGATGACGATACCGAAAACGTTGTTTGTTATTACTCATTTCTAACGGCTTAGGAGATCCTTATAGAAAATTACAATTTTAATTTCTCGTAAGAAATTTTTTCAGGGTTATAGTCGTTCAGGCCAACGGCGATACCACGCTGGAAACACCAGTTCTCGTAAGATCACTGAAGTTAAGCATTGTTGGGCGCGGTTAGTACTTGGATGGGTGACCGTTCAGGAATACTGCGTGCTGTTGGCCCGTCGTGGGTGTGGTGGGCCCACATTGGTAGTAAATGTCCACCTAGAAACGCTACCCGAATCGGGTAGTGAGGCAATGAACTTTCGAGTTGGAACTGCTAATCAATTTTTTTTTTATAGTCGTTCAGAGCCACAGAGTCTGAATTTTTAAAATAAAAATAACTTTTTTTAATAATTACAAATTTTTCATTGATAAATTTTAATCCTTTGCATCTGTTAACAGTCTCATTTCTGAGTCCAAAAAGGTTCGTCTTGGAACAAGTTTACGTCGACTTGGAATCACCATGCTAAGACCATACAAGTAAGACCTTCTGTCTCGTCACAGTTTTGAGACGCAGTCAGACATCGATGGCTTGGAGTCGAACTCAAGACATCACCAAGTCGAACAAAAGTGGAAGCATTTTTAGAGCAATAAACTGATCAAAAAATCAGTGGGATCAATAAATTTGCTGATTCTGGAAATATTTCGATTTTCTGAAGAAAGATTTTTCGCATAACTGTACACGTACACAGTTGCGCAAGTGCCATCTGTGCACGTGTTCAGTTGCATAACAATTAATGAGAGTCTTAATTATTTTCAATTTCAAAATTTCATTATGTAATTGTTAAAAGTTTGATCATACTCGGGCGCTATCATAGATTACGCTGTGTTGCACATAAAAATAAACTATAAGTACTTTTTAACTGTATTGAATATACGTAAACGTGCATGATTGAGAAGGTTCCACCTGTGCACGTGCAAAGTTGGCATAATACCACCATCTATGCACGTGGAGTTGGCACGTGGACCGGCTCTTGACGTGCACAGTTCGGCACGTGTAAAGTTGCTCCGTGCAAAGACGTATCCTTCCTGGTTCAACTGCAGTGCTACGGACAATAAGAATAACAATGTGAATGTAAAAAAGTGGTTGTTACTATACATTGTTCAACGGAGAGATTGTACTCAGCTAAAAGCAGAAGAAGATTCTTTTAAAATCTGAAAAATAATATGAAAATGTTGTAGCCTAAAGAATCTTTTCCTTAAAATGATTTGTGCAACACATGTATGAAAATGGCGATGTTCCGTGTCTGTAAAGTGTCAGCAAAGTGCCAAATTCCTGTACTGTGAAACTGGAGTGCAAAAATATGATCTTCGAACACAGTTGTCAAGTTTCGGAATATTTCCACACTTGAGCCTCTTCGGGCATATTATATCCCCGCATGCTAATCTTACACTAGAGGAATCTGGCCTTTTGCGCACACTTTTCAAAATGCATAAAATTGCAATTTTCATGCATTTTTTCCAAAAATATCGTGTGCGACTCGTGTAAGACAATATACTATTCCGAGATGCATATTGAGAGTAGAACTAACCTTGAGAAATATTTCAATACACGTAGTAAAAAATGACCCACCATACGTATCACTCTGTTGGCTTCCTGGCTCATATACACATTACAATAAAATATTGCTTACAGGGTGGCATCAAATTAATCCAATCAGACAAAAAGGCAGCTTTTTGTTAACCTACGATTTAAAAGAGTTGATATGTCAAAAATAATGTTGTGTTTCAGTATCTTGTTCAGAAGTCGTCAAAGAATAAGAATAAATCACGACTGTATCGAAAGAGTACCTCATAATTGACAAATTTAAATATTATGTAATATTGAGTTTGATGACCAATTTTTAGATTTTGTTTACAAATCATCATTAATCGGTAATTTAAAAATACCGAGTAATTTTTGGACTAATTTTCAATTGTTCAAATTAATTCAAACGAATATGTTTTCTAGACGCTATGAGTTTTTATATCAATGATTACATTAACATGATTCGTTAAGACAATTTTAAAATCATTAAAATAATACCGATTTTAATAATAATAAAAAATAACTATAATTTAATAATAACTATTACAAAAACAGAAGAAACATTTTATTTTATCAAATTTTTGACAGATTGTGGTATTTTAAAGTTCAATTTCATTTTCTAATACTTTTAAATGTTTAAGCAAATTGAAATTCTTCAAACAGTTTTATTTTGTTTAAATATTTGATTTTCTCTATTTTTCGACATAATTAAATATTTTTAGGTACTACTTTGTTTTCCAAGAATACTCTTAAATGCTTCTAAATATCAAAATTAATTAAACAATTTATTCTCTTAACAATTGAATATTTATTTGATTTATTTTATGTGCTTTTTATCGGTAGAAAGTAGAAAGTGCGGTCTAAACGCATTGTCTAGTATTACGGAATTTTCCGTAAGATTAACTTGTAAGGTAGAGCAGGAAATCGGTACGCGTACCAAAAATACAGTTGAGAAAATGGATTGTTTAAAAAACTTGAATTTGTTTAAACATTTAAGAGTATTTTTAGAAATCAAAGTGTACCTAAAAATATTTCAATCCGCCGAAAAATGTAAAAGAAAATTTACCTCCTGCGCGGGCACATTCTCATCGCGCGCGGCTCGCTTCGCTCACTATTTTGAACGCGCCTCGGGTTTGCGTCTGTCGGATCCCGCGCTTAGCGCTCGATAATATATTTATCTCGCGTTGCGCGCTCGGTCTTTGTACTTTCTCCATATTTATGCACAGATCTTTTAAAATTAAAGGTCAAATAATCGACGACCTGTCATTTGGTGATTGTGAATTCTCTTTTGTTAAAGCTTCTTCGGCTTTAACGAACGAATTCTCATCACCTATTTCGTGCTTCGCACTCGATTTAGTCCAAAGTGCAAACTTTTCTACATTGAGTTAAACTCTATTATATCAAATGTATATTATATTTATTTCTATACCTCGGTCTGGGACTGCTTATTCGGATATTGCGAAATGAAGTACAAAATTTAATTTTTCATGATTACTTTAATATCTGTACTTTATTTTGTTTCAATTTTTTATTCTCAGCTACCCTGAAAAATGTATCACTTCAATACATTTATATTATTACAATTCATAATATGCACTGATATTGGACAAATGTATTTCTTTGTATGGTTTACATAATTAAAAAAAGCGCACATCCTATAAAAAACAATTTTGTTAATTAACATTGTACTGCACCTTGTGTCGTTTTTCCAAAAAATCAATTAATTTATTTTCAATGTTATTTTTTTTACGATTTGTACCAAAAATACGCATCCTGCCAAATCATAACACAGCCACACAAAAAAACTTTGTTTCGGATCTGGAGGTCAGACCATGTTTATAATAGGTTTTTGGGGTCGCTGAATCCGAATCCGAGGTCC
>CAKNYM010005157.1:0-20674 GCA_932195095.1 Andricus curvator | reverse complement strand
TTAGGAAATTTTATAATTCGATAAATTTGGATATTGGAAATTTAAACATTTGTCCATTTATAATTCGGTTCCATATTATTTTCGGCAATTACTTCCTCATAGAGGAAGCTTTGTAGTGGTGTCAAAATCCAGTTTCCAAAAAACGGTTTTTCTGAATATATTGCAAGAGGAATATATATAATTTGACGTCCTGAAAAATTGTCCGGTAGTATGCATGTGTGAGTGTATGTATGTCAAGCTTTTTACGATCCTGCAATATCTGGTGAACGTGTACAGATAAATTGATCAAATTTGGCTTTAACAAAATATTTTAAAATTAATTGAAAAATGTTAATTAATAGATTAAATCTTTCAAATCATCTTCTTTGGGACTAATAAAAAATACCGAAACAATAATTATATATATACTGAATCTAAACAATTTAAAAAAATAGTTTCAAATAAATATCAATCTACTTTAATAAACAAAATTTTGGTCAAACAAAAAATATTTTATTTATTTGTCAAATTAAATCTCTATCTATAATTTGAGTAAATGAAGCATTATTCGAATTAGTGAAGTAAATGACAAGTAGACGGTAGAAAAATTAAGCAAAATTTGTTTTATTTTGATGAGTCTTATTTTATATTACAAATTTACGTATATTAGGTTTTTTTCAACATATTAAAACGGATTAACAGATATATTAATTAAAATACGGATTTTTATTACTATAAATTAAAAATGGCAGTATTTGGATTGTTTCTTGGCTTCAACGGTGGAGAGTATATTAAAAGAAATTAAAAATAAGACTGTTATTTTTATCATAAATAGTAAAATTTAATTTAAAACTAAGTTAAATAAATAAAATGAAATGATATATTAAATCTCCACAGTTTGCTGAGCCTTCTCACCAGGAGTATCCCATAAATTATGCAGTACTCTGACAGTACTATATTAATGAATGAAGTATTAATTTTTTTTTAATAAATAGGTACTTTGTATGTCTATTAAAAACAAAATAAAATGGCAAATAAATTTGAATGATTTAAACATAATTTTTAGAGATAAAAAATAATTGGGAAGTTGTGTCCCTGAATTTAAATTTTTTACCGAATACAACTTAATTTAAGGATTACCCCATGCGCCAAGGTGAACAATCCGTTGAGAGGGAAAAATGGGTTAAGTCAAATGCCACGACTTATCACATAAGAAAAAAATGTTATTTGTATGATATTTTATAAAAATTCGTGAATTTAAAACCAATTTTTTCTCATGTTTTTTCCTGAAAAAAATGCACTTATTAGTAGGAAAGCAACTTATTTCTAATTTTTTTTGTTTGTTTCGTGGTTTTTTTGGTTTTTAACTTATTTTCTAAACTACGTACTATGCTTAAAATTAATGATTAATTTTTAATTTCATAACTATATACAGCTATATATACATATGTACATTTAAGTGTTACGAGTTTAAAAGGCTTTTTGACATATCGCTCTACGTTTTGAGACCTCCTGAGTGAAAAAAGGGTTTTTACGGTATTTAAATTTACCACGTGGTCTTCTTTATATGTATTTTAATTTTTTTTCGTAAAATAATATAAACAATAAATAAATAGATAATATAATATAATATAAACAATTGACATTTTTAATCAAAATTATCAACATTATTAATTTATATATTTTATTATTTTTATTATTTATTTATAAATGAAAATTGTATTTAATTGAATATAAACGAAATTTTTCATAAAATGGAATTTCAGAATTAACCAAGCTAATTTTAAGCAATTATAACTCCTATGGAAAGATAATTTTTTTCAAATTTATTGAACTTTTTTGTTTTAAAAATTTATTTTTCAAATAAAAAAAATGTATCCTGAAACGAATGCGGTAGCCGATAGGAATTATAATATTTTAGAAATAATGTTGTAATTAATTCTGAAATTTTACTCAGTGAAAATTCAATTTCAATATTGAGTTATTATGCGAAAAGAAATATTCTTTTCATGCTGTACTTCATTGAAAATGTTACTTTCTTGAATCCTGTGCAAAGATATATTTTATTGGATCCAGAGACTAACCGAAAATACCGAAAAGAAATGGATCCCTATTACACGAATTGACAAATTTATTGACGAATAAATTAAAAATACCGAATTTTATGTGGCCTAATTTTCAAGTTTCCGAAATCCAAATTTAACGATTTATAAAATTTCAGAATTGTACAAATAAGAATATGGCCAACGGCCATACCACGCTGAAAAACCCAGTTCTCGTCAGATCACTGAAGTTAAGCAGCGTTGGACGCGGTTAGTACTTGGATGGGTGACCATTCAAGAATACTGACATGAGTGCTGTTGGCACATCGTGGGTGTGGTGAGCCCACACTTGTAGTTATTTATAACTACAAGAAAAACCTAGAAACACTACCCGAATCGGGTAGTGTCACGCCTACCCTGAAAGGGAAATGGTTTAATGGTATATATATATATATATTAAATACCCCAAAAATTCTTCAATTCACAAAATAAAATTTTGGAGAAATTAAAAAATTGTCCGATAAAAAGTGAACTGGATTTCATTGATTTATTTTTTTTTAGATTTGAATCTGAAAATGTAATTAAGGAATTACTTATTAGAAATATTTACTAATTCATTTACCTGATTATTATTTGTTAATTGTACAATTTTGAAATTTTACAATTCAATGAAATTTGATTTTATCATTTTAAAAATTCTGACATTTATAATTCGGTATTTTTACTTTTCATCAATTTATGTATTGGGTATTCATTTTTTCGGTATTTTTGGTTGGTCCATGGATCCATTGTGTTTCAAAAGTCCAAATTTTAACAGAAGTTCGTAATATATCTAAATTATTATTCAAAACTTTTTGAGAACGAAGAATAATATCCGGATTTTGAACAATTTGGACTTTTATAGAACAATAGGAATAATTTTGGATAAGATATAAAGGCACAGTTACTAAATATGTATATTTTAAGGACTTATACAACAGCGTATCAGTTTTCAGTAATTCAAATGAACTCTTTGATTATCGTCCTAATTATATTTTCCCTAATTTCTGGAAGAAAAGTAGATTATTAAAAATATGGATTTAAAAATCTACGACTTGGCGCCACGAAAATAAGCGGCTTTCACAGCGCCTCTACAGGTATGTGTCCGTAACACTGGAATGATAGCTATATATATTATATATATATGCAACGACCACAAACTTGCCTGGAGCGCCAACTACCGGTATGTGGCCCTACTAATCCCTTGCCGCATCTAGGAACTAATATCTTTGCTCATGCCAATCGCTTTAGAGCAGAGGTCGGGAGCGAGGGGAAATTTCTCGAGTCCAGCTCTTTTAACACGCGTGGATCGCACGCTTCGTCTCTCCCACCAAGAGTCTCTACTCTACTCTAAGAGTTCGGGGTGGTGGCAAATTCTGACGTCATAGAATAGAATTTAGCACCACCCTGTACTCTTAGAGTGGAGTAGAGACTCTTGGTGGGAGAGACGAAGCGACTGATCCACACGTGTTAAAAGAGCTGGACTCGAGAAATTTCCCCTCGCTGCCGACCTCTGCTTTAGAGTACCTATTTGCCGCCTCCACAAGGATGTTAAGGTCCTCTTTCGAGGAAGCAACGAGTTTAAGGTCGTCCACGTATAAAAGGTGGTTGACCTTATATTCTCTTTTGTTCGGCGGGCCCTATGGACCGATGGACCGATGAATTTCATAAGATCCCTCACGGATCTTTATGAGATTCGCAAAGCTTTTTGAAGATTTCAACTGAATTAATAGAACACGATAATACAATCTAACTGTTTTTGATTGAAAGTTTATTCTTTTCGGTTGAAAAGTATATTAGTATATTTTTGGTTTGAAATTGAAGAGTAAGCGAACAAAACTCAATAAGCATATTTTTTGAAAAAAATGAGCTAATGATTGTTTACGTTTCTTTGGAATATCATTAATTTGATTATCAAACTTAAGCTGTAGAAACAAATTTGTTCGTCTCGGTTTATTTTAAAAATTAAATCATTAATTGTTTGAAAATTCAATTATTTTGGTTAAAAATTTAACGATTTTCTTAATATTCAAATATATTTTGTTAGATACTACAGTATTTTTTTTTCATTCATACAAATTAAAAATAGAACAAAGATAAGTGAAAAATATTTTTTCGAAGATTGGTTGAAATCTGCTCAAGATTGATATTATTTTTAAATCTTTAGAAAAGTTTTGAAACTTCTAAATATTTTGAAAATAATACAATTTGGTATCTTTCAAGCCTAAAATTATTCTTTTAAATTCAAACCTGAAGCATTTTAAATTTTCGCACAAATCTTATTGTTAGTGCCGGCAATTTCTTGGTGACCAGTATGCAAATTTTTTTTATCATCGCGTTTACGATTCTCCTTGCACAAGTTACCATTGGAAATAGTAAAATTTATTAAAGTCCAGGGAAATGAGTTTGCAGAGCATAAATGAAGAATGTTTAGTGATAAAAGCCATTTACTGAAAAATAAAGAATTGTCCTTTAATTTATAGTAGATCATTTCTTTTAATTTTTATTAATAATCGTTAATAATCCATTACTTAATTAGTATAAAATATTTGTCACGATTTTTTTATCTAATGATTACAGGCCTCGGACTCGGTTAAAAATGTATCCATTTTGGTTAAACATTTCATTACTTGGTTCAAAATTATTGAATTACTGTGTTGAAAATTCCAAAATTTTGTAACAAAGTCATACTTCTTGGTTAAAAAATTCAACTATTTTGTTGAAAATACGTCTATTTCTGTGAAAATTTCGCCATTTCTCTTTAAAAATGCAACTGTCTGGATAAAAATTCATCCCTTTCGGTTGAAAATTAACTTTTTTGTTTAAAATTCAACAATTTGGTAGAAAAATTACCTAGTTATTTAAAAATTATTTATTTTGATGAAAAATCATCTTTTTTGTTAGAAAATCAATTTTCGATTAAAAATTGAAATGTCTGATTGAAAATTATTCTTTATCCAAATGTTTTTTATTTTAAATTAAAATATTGTTTTGCAAAAATATCAACTACCATATTTTGCGTTAAAAATTAATCTTTTTAGGTTGAAAAATCCAGTACTTGGTCGAAAGTTGAAATAATTTCTTAAAAGTTAATTTTTTTGGTAGAAGATTAATAATTTTAGTCGAGAATTCATTTTCTTATTGTTAAAAATTAAACTGTTTTGTAGAAAATTCGTGATTTTTATTAATAGACAAACAAAGTGAAAACAGCGACTAAACCTCATGTTTGCGCAGTGTCGCAAGCAATCATGTTTTCGACAAATGCGAGATATCGTGACTAGACATTTTTGAGAAAAATATCATAACATCAACAAATAATTACTATAGACTTTGATTTCGTCAATAATAAAAAAATTTCTTAATAGAAAAACTGGCTTACTTGAAAAAAGAAATAACAAAAATTTCCTATCTAAAAAAGTGGTGGAACGATACATCTCACAATCATTGTTGTTAAAAACCTGATTGGCTTTTCACAATTTGAAACTGTTTTGTATAGATCCTAAATTTGAAATTTTGAAAATCAAATCTACGAATACTCTTTGATAAAAAAATAATAGAAAATATTGTGCGTAATTTTCGGTCAGAAATTATTGTATTAAAAAAAATGATTAGATTTCAAATAATATTTACAATTTTTCGACAACTTTAGATTATTTTGATGTATTTCATGTGAAATTAGTATTTCCAACCAAAAAGCATCAGTTTTAAATCCAATGACTTTTTTTTTAAGTAATATTTACAAAATTGAACAATTTTTGATCGTCTTAAGTGCTTTTCGTCAGAAATTGAAATTTTTATTCAAGAATCATTCGATTTTAAAGAACATTAATAATTTTTGAACAGTTTCATGTTACTTTGGCGTTTTACATAGAAAATTATTATTTTAAAACTAAAATAATAATAATTTGAACAAGATTTAAACAATTTCAAATCCTATTCAAAATGTTTTAATCTAAAATATTCCATTGTAACCAATTCAATTTGAAATTTTTTAATTGAAAAAAAAGAATCATTCTTTAATATTTAACCAAATTTGTCTGTAAATTAAAAATTGGCAATTATAGATCATATATTCAAAAATGAACAATTTGAAACTTAGTATTTTTGAATAGCAAACCTTGAATCGCTAAAATTTCAGAGTGCTAAATATCAACTTTGAAAATTACAGTTTCAATTATTTTATTTAAAACAATTTTAATTTTTTAAATATCTTTATTGAGTTGAAGGCTTGGAAATTTCGTATTTTCAACATTTTTATTTATTGTGAAACGAGAACATTTTGGTTTTTAATATTTTCTTATTGGAAGAAGGATAATGCTTAATTTTTAACATTTTTATTGAGTTCCAGGGAAGTTTTTTTTTATATTTAAATTTTCTCTGAATTTAAAGAGGCCCTTTTTCTTGTTTATTTTTTAAATAATTTTTATTGAGTGGGAAGGGATGCAATTTTGGTTTCTAAGTTTTTCTAAATTGATGGAGACCAAGTTTTTTTAGAAACATTTTTATTGTGTGGACGGGTGGAGATTTAGGATTTTTAACATTCAGATGAAAGGTGAAACTTTTTATTTCTGATTTTGTACTGAATTGGAAAAGGGATTCGTTTTAACTTAGAGCATTGAAAATGATATTGTGGATTTACATATTTTAACCAGAAATATTTGAACTGTTCAATTTATAAAAGTTAAAATTTAAAAATTTTGCAGTTTAATGGAATTTAATTTTAAATTGTTTAATTGGAAAGTTTGAGCAACCATTTTTTACGTGTAAATTATTATGCATGTGAATAAAATATTTCGGAATTAAAATTTTTGTAAGCATCGATGGTAAATGTTTAAAATTCAAAAGAGTTATACTTTGAATGCTTTAATGTGCAGTGCAGTTTTGATTACTTTAAATGAAAAAAATTTCACTTTTAAGAGTTCGAATTTTTCAATTTCAATGACCGCAAACATTTTTTGCGAACCAGGAATTTTTTTCGCGATTAAATTGGCCACTATGTTATTCGACTTAGAACAGTCAAGCCGTACCACTTAAAAAGATTTTATTCTGAAATTTTTCCATTAAAATTGAACATTAAAAACTCAAAAATAAAACCAATATAAATTTTAAGAAATTAGATCAAAAATGCAAACAAATAAGCTTTCGCAGGATTTTTTTATCGTAATATAATACATGAAACTGGCCTCGGAGTTAGTTGTCCAGTGCTGTCCGAACTTTTTATATCACCCATTTCTAAACACCTCCATTTTGAATATTTCAAATATATTCTTCTTTTAATCAGTACCCGTGCAGAAATTTCAGAGTGGCCCTGGTCGGGGCCAGACTCGAAATGAAACGCCTAATCCGATCAGGGCCTGACTGGGGTATCCATAAGGAAGGCCCGATCTGGCCCTGCCCAGGCCCCTTCTAATTTTTATTTGTAAAAATATTATTGAAATATAATTTATTCAATAAAAAAGTAAACAACTAATTAAGAATATTAAACATTATATAAATATTTTGAAAAATATTCTGAATCTTGTGGTTACATTCATGTATTTTGTTGAAAATTCATCTTTTTTGATAGAACATTAATCTTCTTGGTCGAAAATTTATCCTTTTTGGTTAAAAATTTTACAATTTTGTTGAAAATTGGTATTTTTACTCAAAGTTAATTTTTGATCAGAGTTTTTATCTGAAAATTTAAGAATTCCAATTTCAGTTGAAACTTTATCATGTATATTTTGAGATAAAAATTCGACTATTTGGTAGGAAATTCATATTTTTTGTTAAAAAAGTCGTCTTTCTGGGTAGAAAATTATTCTTGTTGGTTGAAAGTTCAAAGTTTTGGTTGATAGTTTAACTATATCTTGTTAAAAGTTCATATATTTTGTTAAAAGGTCGTCTTTCTGGGTAGAAAATTATCCTTGTTTAATGACAGTTGAACTTGTTGGTTGATTATTCAACTAGCTTGTTAAAAATTTATCTTTTTTATTTAAATTCATCTTTTTTGTTAAATTTTTTTTTAAAGCCACTGTTTTCTAAAATATTAGACTTTTTAGCTTAAAAACTTTACTCTTTTATTGTAAATTTAGCTTTCATGGTAGACAAGTTAGCTTTTTTGGTTGTGAATGGACTTTTTTGATAAAAAATCAACTGCTTTCTAGAAAATTTTTTTTTTTTTTCTTGAAAATTCTAATATTCGATTGAACTTTAATCTTTTTTGTTTGAAAATTCGAACATTTGATTGAAATGATTTTTGGCACGTGAAGCGAAGAATAAAAAAGTGAGGTTATAATGCCAAAAAGATACAGCATTAAGTCTATACGTACCTTTAGAGCATACCAAAAAGAAGAGTGGGATCTTTTTGTACAATTGGTCCCAATTCTCAATCTATTTAACATTTTCACGCAAATACGAACAATAAATGATCTTCAAACTGTCGACGCTTTCTCGAAGTTCACTGTCGGAAATTTCAGAGAGCTGGATAATTCTAGTTTGATATGAACACCTCACCCCTGTCTAAAAACGTTGCGTAAATGATTAACGAGGTGAATTGAGAATTATTTAAAGCGATTTATCCACATGACTCTACCGGTTTATCTGTTTACTGTTCGTTACTTTTACAAAGTTGTCTTCCTTCCGTCCGTTCGTTGCCAAATAATCGAAAAGAAGACTAATCGAATATATTCGGGATTAGCGCGGCAAATTCAAATCTAAATAAGTATCAACTCTAAACAGATTAGAAAAATACCTACAATAATTAATATAACTTGATAATTGTATATTTATTAACTAATTTAATGCGCCCGTAAACATACATTTTTAGACATTGTGTTAAAATAAATTTAGGCTTTTTTTAGTTTTTTCTCGTTTCTTATATTCTTTGGTTATGAGAAGTTGAATTTAACTAATTAACTTTAGATTAGTCACTGAACTACAAATTAGTTGAATATTCACTCATTATGACAGGGAGTAATTTTAAACTAAATTAATTCTAATTTTTAAACTAACTCTGATTTACAGAGGGAAGCCCGATGTGGCCCCAACCAGGACCACAACAGGAGCCATAATTAGGGCCGGATTGAGCTAACCCGATCGGGGCCACGTCGGGAATCAGGATCGAATTGGGAAATTTCTGCACGGGTAACCGGATAAGTAATATTTATTTAGAGGGAAGGATAGCCTAAATAATGGAATAAATGAATTTGTAATTATTTTATTCCGTTTATTAAACATTCTATGTTGAAAATGTCACAAGATGATTTATGAGTTCAGTATTTAGATTTATTTATTTATTGCACCACATCGAAAGACGGAGAAATTGCGATGAAATTGAATAAAGTCTGAGTGTTATTGGTAAAATCAATTATAATGACACTCCCGAAATAATGTTCACTTTATTTAATTTTCTGAAATACGTGATAATAATAATAATAAATATAATAATGAATAATAATAATAAATAATATTATATATATATTATTAATTATATTATTGAGACCAATGTTCCTTTAGTGATCTGTTTTAATTTTTGAGTATTTTCAAAAGCAGTTTGGATCCGAGAGCAAAGCTCGGTTCGCTCTCGGTTTGCTTCAATTTACTCAACATTATTAAAAAATAAACAATAATAATAATTCGTGATAATCATCATTTCGTGATTTATTTATTTAGATTTGTCTAGATTCTGGTCTTTGAATATTGATGGCCAGGAAAAATCATAAATTGGTCAGATAAAAATCAGGGAAAATTCAAGCAATTTTAGAAATAAAGTTTTGCGGGCACCCTAGTTGTATACTTTCTTGAACTTTCCTACAAATTCAAATAAATGTCTTGGACCTCAGGGGTAACGTTAATGCGATCGAGGATGATAAATAAGGCTGTATACGTTAATGAGCAGTAATTCTTGCCCTCGAATGGTTATTCTGAATACGTTGACCCAGCCTCGTACGCTGCCATTCTTCCGCCATACCACGAGCCCAAGCAATAGCTTCGATTGAATAATGCTCAGGAGAAAGAGCACCAGATGCATCATATGTTAAGAGGACAGGATCTAGAAGTTCAAGTACGACAATATGGCAATAAATGTTCATGTAATCATATTGTACACGGTAAGGCTTAGGCGTTCCTGTAGCTCCCACGTGCGACGTAACACCAAACCCAATACGGAACAAATCCTGGCGCATTATGACGATATAAGGGTGTATTGCATACCCAAGGCCAGTAGGCACACCATGGAATGTAATCTGTACTTTGGTAGGATGATCAAAATGCAAGTTATATAGATTTTGTTCAAGTGTTGGTTGCAAAATAGGTAACTGAGTACGAATCCACTCTCGCCCCTTAGCCTTAACCCATTCAATAGCTGCATCTGAATAACCCTGAGTGGAGAAGGCACGACGTACAGGTTTGTGCAACTCGAGAGGATCTTTAAGTAAAATCACGGCAACTTGAAGAAGTGCATTTGGGTAAAATGTTTCTACGCGTTCAGGCTGGAGACCTCTTGCATGTCTCACGTAGCTCGAAACACCAAACACTACATGTATATAGTCAAGGTGCGTTACTACGAGATAAGGATGTATTGCATAGCCATGGCCAGTAGGATCACCCATTATGTCTGTGATCTCAACTTGGGTGGGATTATTTATTTCCAGTTTACGTAGATTATATTCAAGCAAGGGTGGCAAATCATGTAATGCTATACTTCCGACTGGCAAACCATGGAATGGTGAAATTCTGCGTGGCGACTGCATTGGCTCTTGAAGATTGAGAAGAGCTAATGATGATTCTGCAAGAATGATACAAGTTATGTAATTTATCAGTATCATTTGAAAGAGCAGCCTGATGAAAATTCCAACGTCGTAAACGACGTAGGATACTGGGTCAGAAACGAGGACGTAAATTACGACTCCATTTTGTCGTGGTTTCAGACGCAGTTTACGACACTGTAACTTGAAGCAAAAATTTGGTGTGAATATTTGTTGTTTTTTTATTTTAAAAAGAGCCTTAAATTTAACAAAAATGTTCCTAGAAAACTGTAAATATAATCATTATTGAAATGGATTTCTGCGTTGGATAGTAATGGGCCCGAGTGGAGAGCTTTACATAATGACTTTGTGAAGCTCTTCGCCTGGGGTGTTTGCTAGAGAGATTGATCAGCGTCCTGGCTCGGAGCAGCGTTGCGAAACGAACGTGTTATTTGAGTAAATAACACAGGAATACTAGATTCTCTAAAAATCTATACCCCCTCCAAAATATAATATCATTGCCCCCTCCCTTAGTATACCGCCTCGTACATTTCCCTTCCTTTCTTTTCTCATATGAACTCCCTGATCCCCGTCTAGAACCCAATGAGTCACGCTTACCCCAAAAAGAGATTTGGCCCAATGGTATGATTTAAATTTAAATTTAAATTTAAATCGGGTTTTCTAGCTTCTATCATCTTCTGTGAGGGCACTATATAGCAACGCATATGGGGACCTATACAAAAATCCACATGAATTCCTAGCTAAAATCGTAAGTAAAAATTGGAACATAAAATGGGAACCTGTGTGGGAACCCATATAGGAACATACCTACACGGGATCCATATGGAATCCTATATCGCTGTCAGTGTGTAAACCCCTATGAATTGATCCTACATGGAATCCAACACAGGATTCTAAGCTTTTTTTCTAATCAATCTGTTTTCAAAATATTACTTTTATGTTAGACAATCTTGAAGGACCAGAAAAACTACTGCACAATGGTAGCTGCTATAAAAAATTGCAGTAGTTTCCCACTTAGGTTCCTGACCGATTTCGTGTCCCAATTCGTCCATACGATTTTATATAGGAATCCATGCTGATTCCCATAAGGGTTCCATCTGGGTCCCCATACAGGTATCTATATGAAGCCCCATGTAGGGATTTTCAGTATTAGATACGTGACACGTGTCATGTCAGAACCTCTCAAAAACCAAAAATTAGGATAACCTTTTTTTGTTGGACTCATGTTTATCCGGGGGTCCTAAATCCTATCATTGTAAAATCATTTGGTTTAATTCGACTAGAAATGGTTGGCCATTTGTTACCTTTTCTGATGACGTGACATTTGTTCATATGTTGATCTATAGGGGACTCCACATGAATTCCCATTTAGGAAATTTTTGTTTGTTGTGCTTATATTTATCACGGGTTCCTAAATCCTATCATTGTTAAATCATTTGGTTTCATTCGGATTATAAATGGTTGGCCATATGTTACCTTTTCTGAAGACGTGGCATTTGCGCATATGTTGATCTATATTGGAATCCACATGAATTCCTATATAAAGTTGAATGGTCAAATTGGGACACGAAATAGTATATGAATCTATGTGAGATCCCATATAGGAACATATGTGGGAACTTACACGGGAATAAATATGGAATCATATACGAAACGTAGTAAACACCTGGCACGTGTCATGTCAGAACCTCCGAAACACCAAAAATGTAGAAAAGCTTTTTCTTGTTTGGCTTATATTGATCACGGGGTACTAAATCCTATCATTGTTAAATCATTTGGTTTCATTCGGATTATAAATGGTTGGCCATATGTTACCTTTTCTGAAGACGTGGCATTTTACCATATGTGGATCTATATGGGAATCCTCATGAATTCCTACATAAAGTCCTATGGCCAAATTGGGACACGAAATAGTACAGGAATCTATATGGGATCCCACATAGGAACATCTGTGGGAACTTACACGGGAATCCATATGGAATCCTATCCGTATGGTAGTAGATACGTGACACGTGTCATATCAGAACCTCCGAAACACCAAAAATTTAGAAAATCTTTTTTTTTGTTTGTTTTATATTTATCACTGGGTCCTAAATAATATCCCTGTAAAAACATTTGGTTTGATTCAGATTGGAAATGGTTGGCCATATGTTACCTTGTCTGACGACGTGGCATTTGCGCATATGTTGATCTATATGGGAATCCATATGGATTCCTATATAAAGTTGAATGGCCGAACTGGGACACTAAACACTATAGGAATCTGTGTGAGATCCCATATAGAAACATATGTTGGAACCTATACGGGAATCCATATGGAATCCTATACGTATCGTAGTGAGGATACGTGACACGTGTCATTTCAGAACCTCCCAAACACCAAAAATTAGGATAATATTTTTTTTGTTTGGCTTATATTTATCGCGGGTTTCTAAATCCTATCTCTATAGAATAATTTGGTTTAATTCGAACTAGAAATGGTTGGCCATATGTTACCTTTCCTTAAGAAGTGGCATTTAGTAGCGCAAGTGAAAATTGATTTATCTTTCGAACACATCGAATATTATTTCACTTACCTAAATCATTATCAGATGCATAAGCCATTTCTTGCGACAAAACCGCACAAAGTATTAGGAAAGTGACATTGAATATTGCTTCCATTTTCAAAACAAACTGTGTCAGCACGGAATGAAACTGATGCTGAATGGCAAGATAATGCGTCTTTTATAAAGAAAGCTTGTTTACGCAAGAATAAAATTCAGTGACTAGACACGCAGACTGAGATGATAAAAATGACGTTTCAAATAATGACACACCTAACGAATATTCGGAGGAAGATTTTTTATTTTTCTAAACAACCTCCATTTGTTAACATGTTTTTCTACAACATTATGAAAATTTTGTATTCACTGAAATAAATCACACTCTTAATGAATGTTAGGTATAATATTTTTGGTAAAGACATTTTCTAGTTGAAGACATGAGGATGACAACTGGATAAGGACCAAAAATGAAATTTTACAGCATGACAAAAAAAAACTTTAAACATAAATGAATTGTAGTAGTAATATTTTTTGTTAGAAGCATTTTGCAATTAAAGAAATTATAATGACAACTTTCAATTTTATAATTTTGATAAAATAATAGAATTATGTATTCCCCAAGAACTACACTCCCCTACATTGAAGATATGAAAACATAAGGACAAACTTGTTTCTGTCCAGGAGGGTGTATAAAACTCGACCTTGTGTTAGTTTAAAATTAAGTTGCGACTCAACAAATAAAATTGAAGAAAATATCTTGAATAGTTCTTCGTTTTATTGTATCCGAATTTGGACCATGAAAATGAAAGTGACCAGTGTGTGTATTCCGAAAAGGGTCGAGCTACCTGAAGGGGGCAGTGAGACACAGGCAATTGCCCTTTGGTTTTTGTCGAGTCCGATTCGAACTATTGTTTACGATTGTTCATTGCAGAAGTGCGAGAATAACGTTTGAGTATGTAAGACTCCTCCCGGAGGTTTTTCATGCCAAGTGGTTTTCTTGGCCGGGTTTGAGCTGAAGCAATGCCATAAAGAAATTTGGTAATGTGGATGCGCAGGCAACTGCGGAAGTCTATTCGTGAATTATTTAAATAAATTAATTTGAACAAACTCGAGTGAATAATTAATGTTGACCTTCCCACTTCGCTCCCCTAATTGTTGGTATCCGATCATAATTGGTTTGGATTTGGTCGGGTACGTAACAGAGGGGAAGAAGCAAAATGGTCTTTATCCAGTTTTCTGTCTCATAAATTTTTAAACTGTGAATTTTTTTGCTAAATCACGAGCATATAGTAAGGACTTTTTTGGACATGTTAAATATGTGCAATATCTTTGATATGCCAAAATTTCGAAACAGGGACCAAAAATAAAAGAGTTTCTGAACTAAAAAATTTACTCAAAATTATAGAAGAATGTGGCCATTTTTTAATGATATTTCGGGCCTATTTCACCAACTCTGATTAAGATTTTATTCCTCGACTAGTCTAATTTAATCGGTACCTTGCGTTACATCATCTTCTGAAGTATGATTAAAAAGAGCTAACCACCGTTAAATATAAACGGTCGATTTTGGCCGGTTAACGGAATAGAGGTTTTGCAAGAACCATGAAGTTTAACACGTATTTCCCATAAGAAAACAAGATGTTTTTGTAAACTTTATTCATAATTTTCAATATCGGTGAATTGATTTGAAACGAAACATTTATCTTCACAATCAGCCATAGAATAGTTGCGGATTTTTTCTGAAATTTTTATCTTTTGGTCCAATTATCACTTAGTGAGGTAATAATTAATGCAAGTTAATAAAAGTAGTCGTTGAAACAATCTATTATTGTTTATAACTATCTTCTCTTAGACAAGTGGTAGAAAGTTGCCGTTTTTTTCTGAAATGTTTAACTTTGCTTTGCCTTTTTAGTTATGAACAAATGATAAATAAAAATTAGAGAGGAACATATTTTAAACAATATCTTTCTTTTCCGTAAATATATTTTGCTGAAGTGGGTGGGGGGCTAATATCAGAATATATTCAATTCCAAATTTTTCTTGTACGCTTTGCAATATAATTCTTGTTGTTATTTAGAAAAAAAACTTTTACAAGTCATTTACAGTCCTAGTCCTCCCACCTACTCCTAATTATTGCATTCTTTGTTTTTGTCTCTTGTGTAAGATAGCTTTTTTGTTTACATTAATTTTTTCAAACATGGCGAAAAGAGCAAAAATAATTCACTTAAAAAGTACAATACTATATACAAAATGATTCTTGTTGAGGTGTACATTTTGTTTGTTCATAACTAAAAAGTCAAAGCAAAACTAAAGATTTCAGAAAAAATCAACTTTCTAGCATTTATTTAAGGGAAGATATGTAGTTATACACAATAATCAACTGTTTAGATTAGCATGTTTGTTAACTTGCATTAATTATTACCTCACTAAGTGAAAAGTAGACAAAAAGTTTGCCAGTTCAGAAAAAACCGCAACTTTTTAGCACTTCTCTAAGAGAAGATAGTTATAAACAATTATAAATTATTGAAACAACATTTCAGAAGAAACTGCAAATATATAGCATTAATAAAAAAGATAGTTATAAACAATAATAATTTGTTCAAATAATTGTTTTTGCTAAATTGAATTAATTATTAACTCACCCTAAGTGAAAACTAGACAAATAGTTGTAAATTTCAGAAAAAACCGTAACTTTCTAGCATTTTTCAAATTGAATATTATTGATAATAATGATAAATGGTTTAAGTAATTAATTTTGTTAACTTTAATTAATTATTTAACTCACTTTAATTAAAAATGGGACCAAAAGTGGAAATTTTTTGATAACACTGCACTTTTCTAGCATGATTCTCAGAGAATATTATCAACAGTAATAATAATTTGTTAAAACAATTATGTTTGCTAGAATTAATTAAGTATTACCTCACTTTAATTGAAATTCGGACAAAAAGTGGAAATTTTTGTTTAAAAACCGCTACTTTCTATCTCTATTCTAAGAGAAAATTGATAAAAACAATAATAAATTGTTTAAAAAATTTATTTAAAGATCTAATTATCAGTATAAAGGAGTATTTTATATATGAGAAACAATTTGCATTCAAAAAAACGCAAAAAAATCATAATTAGCGCCAATAACTCGCGAAACCCATTTTTTCATTTATGGGGTTTTTTGGGATCCTATAAAACAGACTTATGGGGGTGATATTTAAAAAGTAATTCATTTTTTTGTGTATTCGAACAAATTTCCAGGCGATATGCATGAAAATTAAAAGAAAATTGGACCACCCTAGTAAGGACCGCTGAAGAAAGTATTTTATGCTTCCAAAAATCCGGATTAGCTCATGCTTATCAAAATGATCATGAATTATTTTTGTGTTTCTTGCCTAGTTTAGCCGAAAAATGGAATGTTTTATTTTTATGACAATTTTTTCCGAATAAAACAAAAAATACGTGATTTATCAAAAAATGATCTTCACCAAATTTGTTTTTCTTTTTGATATGAACAATTTCGCTTCTCAACATTTTTTTCTATCTCGTATAGTTTTGGTGGGAAATGGAATTTTTCATTTTTTCACAAATATTTTCGATGGATGAAACCAGAACCATTGGTCAAAGATGGCTGGTTAACAAACTTATTTTTTATTTTTATGCCTTTAAAGCGCGTGCCAAAGCTCAATCCAATTTGATCAGTCTTTCGAAGGTTATCGCGCCTACAGACTACAGACAAACTACAGACAGACAGACACCGATACCTTCTCATTGGTATGAGAATGTAAAAAGATGTTTTTGTCCAACCCCCCTCCCCCCCTCTTGAAAACGCGCCATTGCATGCATTTACCAAACTAAGTTATGTAAAATTTAACACACAAATATTCTCCGGGCATACTTACTCTCTTACAATGAACCAGTGAAATCTCACTGATTTTCAGTGAAATTTCACTGGTTGAAACAGCGAGAAGTATGTCACTGAAAATCAGTGAGGTTTCACTGTTTGAATCAGTAGAATTGCTTCATTGGTTTAATCAGTTAGGGTCGCTGGTTACTACCAGCAGTCAGTCCTAGGCTTTGTAGACGGTCAGGTGATTAGGTATGACACGTATTAGCATTCATCATTTTTTTTTACAAAACTTTGCATTATCTTTCAAAAACAATAAATTCACAACAATGAATGAGGGTCTGGCTGCAATATAATTAGATATATTTCGTCTAACTGTGGGAAAGCCCTTCATTCCGTCAACGCGTCGCGTCGCTCAAAGTCAAACCCAAGTGGTCAGGGGTCTCCCCACTTTCAAGCGAAAGACATTATATCCCCTAATTATTGCAGCCACACTTAATCTAAATTTTTTATCATAGAAAGTGCTGGAAGACAAAAGCGTACCAAATGTAAAATAATAAGCACTTTACAAATAGGTGGATTTATAGTGAAAATTGTTCACTAAAATGTATGCTACCCGTATAAGGAATTAATACGTTTAGCAATTTCCACAACTCATCTTTGCCTCATATAGAATTCTTGAAGTAATATAAAAATTGAGGTTATAACCTCAATTGTTATAACCTGCACATTGTCAGCTGTAGAACAATGAAAACGATTTGAATACTGCGTTCCCATCAGAAAAAGACATTACTTTATTAGCATGCCAAGGCTTTTTCCCGTTGGAGACGCTACGGTTTTCATTCATCACTTCACAGAAAAAACTGAGGGATCAGTAATGTTGCGGCTCAAGTAAAACTTTGGATCATTTAGAACTTAGGCTCTAAAGGAACTCTTATTAAGGGTTCCTTTTTAGTTCGCTCATATCCGATAGATGGCCATCGGCGGGTGTCGACGTTTTCAACTGCGCATGTGCCGAAACGCGCGGGCCCATTCAAAATCAATAAATACTATGAATATTCATACAGATAAATATTAACTAACGTTTATAATTCTTTTTTAAAACAATTTAAATTGAATTATAGAAATACCTTCTTGAAAAAACGTAATATTAACCTAATATTGCAAGTGTATATTATATAATTTTAAATAGTCCCGCGCTTCTTATGCGTGCGCAGTGGAAAACATCGGATTGTGAACTTAACCTCAAAAACTGTCACATTTCATGTGCGATATCTTCCTTTCAAGAGTGACTAATATCTATGATTTTAGTTTCTTCATTAAATTTTTTCCAGTGCAATATTATTTAATTCGAATTATAAAGCAAAATGTGCATCATTAACTTGTAAAATCTTTGAAGTGAGTCAAGGCAGAAGTAACAAAAAGGCTCTATTAGAACCATTTGAATCCATACTTTGGGTTCATTTAGAAACCATTTATCATTTTGGGTTCCTTTTCAGAAAGAGAGGTTCCTTTTTGTTGCAGCTCCTTTGGAAACAAAAATTGGTTCTAATAGAAACCCCCGTTTTTTCTGTGTGCCATCAATCTGATCAAGTGAGAATTTTCTGTATTGAGAAATTGGAAAAAAAAGTATTCACCCTTCTTAGAATATGGTAATTTGTTAAAGTTTTCAAAGTGTCTAAAATTTTCCGAATTTCTAATGATATTTGAATTTTTAGAATGATGTAAAGTATATCTTCAAAAACTATCTACCTCAAATGTCAGAAACTTTTCAAACTATTTAAATTATTCATCATAATTATTTAAATTATTATTCAGATTTGCGGTATTATTCAAGTTTACAGAATTTCCAAAATTTTCAAACTGTTTTGCATTATTCAAATTTCTTTAATTTATCGAATTTTTAACTTGTACTATGTTCCCCGATTTATGTGAATTCAATGACGCTCAGGATTTTCGGAAGTTATCAAAATTTTTGACAATTTTTAAATTAATGAACAATGTTGAAAAATTAAGAAAATATCGAAAAGTTTGAAAAATTTTCAGAACTTGATAGTCTTTGCGTTTTTGGATAATCGAAGATTTATTGCATCATCAAATTTCTGAAGAGTTTTCAGAATTTTAGAAAATTGTACAGCATTACAAAAAAAATCAAAATTTCTCTAATCCAAGAATTATGAAATGCTGAAAATTTCGAAAAATTTGAAATATTTGAAATTCTGAAAATTTTTAAAATATGTATTTATTAAAAATTTTCGATAATTGGACAAATTTTCCAATGTGCAAATTTTTACAAATTTTCAGGAGGAGGAGAAGAAACATCGAACAGGATGGCGGGAGTGACGCCGAAGGGACTATCAAACTGAGGAGATGATGATTTCATAAATGAATACAATTTTTGAGAAAATCAATTGTACAATTATTATGTTATAAATAAAGACATTTACACTTATAAAATACTGTAGGGCTTTATCATCTTGCGTTCTCTTTTCAAATGGGTAAAAACGATTTAAAAAACTAATAAATTTTTGTCCGCTCTTAC
This sequence comes from Andricus curvator, assembly GCA_932195095.1. Classification (NCBI taxonomy): domain Eukaryota; kingdom Metazoa; phylum Arthropoda; class Insecta; order Hymenoptera; family Cynipidae; genus Andricus; species Andricus curvator. The sequence continues at coordinate 947 of CAKNYM010005157.1, read as the reverse complement.
TTCATGCGTGATTTTTTTCATCACGCGTGATTTCCACCTGATTTCACGATGAGAACATTTTGTTATTTGGGTAATCACTCAATGTAAATGACTTTGCATTAATCTAATACCTAATTTGATGAGTATTCTGGGGTCGACTCTATTTATTTATTTTATTGATTCTATATATTTAATTATAAGATTAATCAAGTACTCTACCGATCAGTGCTTGCACAAATTTGTAATGACATTGAAATATCCTGTTCCTTGGAGGGCTATTTAGCCCTAGGGACTTTTCATTAATAAATACAAATATAAGCAACGGACTTTATCCGGAAAGTGACTCAGTTTGACTTTTCGATTGTATCTCCGATATGTTGCAGAACAGCGACGGAACGCTACCTGATGTTTTATGTGAATTGACTTGCACGAATAATCGCAAGACAATTCAAAGATGATTTTTTGATTACTTCATTGTCTGACTATATACATGTTCTTTCACTTACCCGTTATGTTGTACATTATCAGGTGACTGTTGTGTGGAATATATCCTTCGAATTATTGTCATCATTATTGTCATTGTTTAAGATGTTAGGATTATGGGTACATTCATATGATAAAAGATATAAATATAATGAATTTATAATGGTAGAATCCCTCACCATGTCATATTTATCCTTTTGTTCCTATCACGTAAAATTAATTAGCGCTTCCTAAAGTGAAATGCTGTCTACAATATTAAAAGATATAACATTTTCAAAATATTTGAAATTGAAATTCTTAGTTATTAAACAGTTTTTAATTGAGATTCTGAATATTGTTTCAAAGTGAAATATTCAAAATTAAAGGACAAGTTAACTTTGAAATTACCATTGAAATAGACAATTTTAAAGTGTGAAGTCGAATGATTTTCAGAAAATGCACGATTGTTTTTATGAGGCTTGAAACATAAAATATTTTTCGAATGC
>CAKNYM010005156.1:0-33233 GCA_932195095.1 Andricus curvator | reverse complement strand
GCCATTCCTTGATCGTCTATGTCTAAGGTTTCATCTCCAGTAACTTTGAGCATGCTGGCTTATCACCTGCCAAAAAACGCAGTGGGATCTTGGACAAGGCATAATTATCATCTTACTTAAATAGAGGATCACTCATCCGCTAGATGGGCTAAATTGAGTGTAAGACAAAATTGCAATACCGGTATTGTAAAGTAAAACTGCAATACTGGTATGGTAAACGGTTCGTACTTTTCGAAATCGCAATACACGTATTGCTATTTCACCTTCCGGTATTGCAATTTTTCCTTCCACTTGTATAGTAAAAGTGTGGTAAAATCCCAAACATTTTTAACAGTATAGTGTAGTATATAAATGATCACTTATAATGGCTTTACATAAAATTTTTTTTCAATATAATATATATTAATTTTTACTTAGAATGTTTAATCATAACGTATTTCATTATTATATTATAATAAAATCTCAGAAATCATGACAGCAAACAAAAATAAAATTAATAAAATCTTTGAAAACATTATTATATACTCATGTATAAGAGATTTTTCATGGAGTAAAAACTTTCAGATAATGGAGTTTTTCAGGTCTTCGATGATAAGAAATCCCACTTTACAAACTTCAAAATTACCTGTAACAAAAATTAGGCTGTTTTTCTGTGTAGATTTGCCACGTTCAGGAACTAATTTATTAATGTTTTTCTGTACAATAAAGTTAATTTCGATTTCTCGCGAAACACTATACTTCATGGTAAAACATAGCCACTCCCCTCAATATACTGAATAAAATACGATATGAAAATGATGATGTTCCAATATAACCTTTGAAACGATAAAGATCGGCATCGCTGATGGTTCTCGGTCTGGAAACTTTGAAACAAATCGATAAATTTAACGGTTCTTTGGGATCGGTGGTCTAATAATATGCGTTTTTGCAATGCAACGCGTGTGCCTGCAGTCATGACATACCAGCGAAAAGAGAGAAGTAAAGTAGAGCGACTGAAAAGAGGTGAGACAGCACGGAGGCGTGAATAAAAATCTGCAAATCAGGACACCTGGTATAAGCTCAACGTACATATGATGATGTAATGCAAACTTCAACGGTTTAATACTCGTGCATCGAATCGTCAGTCTATGTGCTACTATTACATGATATAGGTATAGGCACTATAGTCTACAACTCTACATGCAACAAGCTACACACAAAACGGTACCTTTGCCGTAGATATAATGTTATGCCATTCAGTGCTTTAGCGGAGCCGGGACTCTTCAAATCGATATTTTCAGCCCCGTCAGGGTGTGTGAAGGCGTTTTTAATTCATTGAATAACTCCTCTCTTAATAATGCCTGCATCTAGCGACTTTCAGCTTTAAAGCATCTTCCGGGATTGTCCGCGATTCTACGCGTACACTAAAAGTACTCCATCACTTTGCTTGTAAGAACGGCGCGGGAACTCTTGCTACTTTAATCTCGGGATGATATTTATGAATCCTAAACAAGAACTGTGATTTATGACCAGTGAGGAAAGTTGAATTACTTTCCTCAATGCTAATGAGGAAAGACCTATGCGGTGCCTACAGGCTTTATCTAGATAGACAAAAACAGAAAGCTTCTGAAATTTCTATCATTAGAGAAAATTATTATTTGCAGCGAAATTTAACTTTCCTATCCTTCATTATTCATATATGGGAAATTGAAAAAATATAATTCCTTCCTCTTATTTAGAGACAAAATCCCATTTCAAGTTGATAATAAAAGAAGCTCATTCTGGTATGGAGTAAAGTTTAGATGATGTGTTGCCATGTTCTTACTGAATGCTCGAAACGTTTGAAGGGAAGAGATGCACAAAGGTGGATTTCATTTAGTAAAGCGCATTGTTTTTAGGACAATGAGCAAAGTCAGAGACTCTGGTTTTTGTCATATTTCTACTATTGACGTTCGTTTATGAGCCAAAGAGAGACGCGGTTTCATTGAAATAATACTTTGGTCTATATTATTTGAGTCTTATAATACAATAGAAAACTCGACGTCTTCGAGCAAGGAGCTGGCATTGTTAGGTACTTCTTCAAATTTAAAAAACAACTTGAAAATGCAGTTATTTTTAATGTACGTATTGCAAGTTTTTTTTGCATTAAGGTATATTAAATTTAAAGTATTTTACATTACTTTTGCTTCCTCATAGAGGAAGCTTTGTAATGGTAACATTTTCAAAAAATTTTAAATTCATTTAATTAAACCTTCCTCAATTTAAAAATGTCTAATACAATGTCCTAAGCAATTGTCCGGCAGTGTGTGTGTGTGTGTGTGGATGTCACACTTTTTTGTGAACACGATAACTAGAAAACGGTTGCAGGTAAATTGATGAAATTTGGAGGGCTTATTTTCCTCACTAATATCTTGAAACTGACGGCAGGATTTCTAAAAATATTTATTGCATTTTTTTTAGCACTCAATAATATTTCAAAAATCGGTTTTTTATAGTAAAACTGTTTTCATAAGCATAATTCAAAGTTGATGCAAGAATATAAAAGATTCCTTGGTTCGAGACGAATCGATTTACCTATGATATTAATAAATTTTATCAAAGAGTAGGAAAGTTATGGTAATTTGTATATTTTGAAAATCGGTTTTTTATAGTAATACTTTTTTCATTAACATAATTCAAAGTTGATGCAAGAACAGAAAAGATGTGTTGATTCGAGTCGAATCAATTGACCTATGATATTAATAAATTTTATTGAAGAGTAATGAAGCTATGGTATCGAATACTATTTGAAAACACGGTTTTTTATAGTAAAACTTTTTTCACTAACATAATTCAAAATTGATGCAAGAACGGAAAAGATTCCTTGATTCGAAGCAAATCGTTTGATCTATAATATTAATAATTTATAATAATCTATAATAATAAAAATTAATAATATAATATTAATACCTTAATGAAGATTAAGAAAGTTATGCTCATTTATAATATTTGAATCATCTGTTTCAAACAGAAAAACTTTTTGATCCAAAATTTTCAAATAGAATAATTCTGACAATTTTTGTAAAGAAATCATAAAGCTGGGAAAGGGATAGGGTGCGACAGAACTTTTCCCTTCCCTTTTCCAGCTCGAAAAATTATCATTTCGAATACAAAATTTGATTTGTCTTTGTGTTGAAACTTTTTTTTGTATTATTTTGTAGTTTTTCTTTTCTTGTAAATTTCTATTTTTAAATTGATGAAAATGAAGACTTTGGTTTGATTATTATTTAAAAAAATAACTGATGCTTCCTCTATGAGGAAGCAAATATATTTGCTAACGGGAAGCAAAGTGCTCGTGAAATGAGCACCATATAATTATAAATACAAACAAAGTGGAAACACTCGAGATCGAATTCACAGCTAGTTTATGTACATGTTCATTAAATTATGTAACTTTTTTATATACGTACACAATACTATTTTAAAAAATTGGCTCAAGCCTGATACATTTATATCCTCTCAAGGTTGAGACACACGTGGAGCGCACACTAGTCACTGTGGCTAAGCTCCACCCGATGAGTCCATTGTTGGCATTAATTGCTGTGTTGAATTTTGAGCACTGTGTTTCAATGATTGAAAACTGTTTTTAGAATACCAGAAATATCTTAAAGTAATGACTGTAAATTTTGATATAAACCTGATAAACTGCATTAAATCAAATTTGTTTGTTTGAATAAAACAAACATTGTTCTTGGTGTGTCTCAATAGAAGAATAGAATTTTTTATTTCAGTTACGTTTTTATCACAGAGTGAAGTAACCTGCTGATATCCATTACTCAGTCTACATTATTGGTTTTCCGTGACTAAATACAGATATATAGTGAATAGAAGCTGCTATTCTAGAAAATGCCTGTGTCATGTTTGATGATTTAATTTTTTTTCGAAATCTTCCAACGTTCCTATCATTAACGGTACACGGTGCAAGCCTCAACCAACTTTAACTCAAAAAAGACATTATAAAACCTTTCTTTGTGAAATAATATTCTGATATAATATGAGTGCATTTTGCGCACAAAAATAATAATAATTGTGGGAACTCTTTTTCAAAATTAAAATTTTTGATATTCAACAAAAAATTTAATAAAAAATTGAAATTACTTAGGGCTTGTTAAGCGTGAAAAATACAGTAAAAAGGTTCCACAGTAAATGTTATAAAATTACAACTGTCGAATCTACAAAGGTTTCTATATATATTCCATTAGTTTAAAAGGTTATTCGAAAATAACATTACTGACATTTTTTTGCAGATTTTTCTTCTCGGATGATGTTTGAACATTTGTGACATAAAATTAAAAAATCGTGGAAGCGCTTTTTTCAAAAAAATAAAATTGATGTCATTTTTGGATTTTAAATACGACAAACTTCTTTTTGTTTGAAAACTAAGTAAAAAAATTGTTATGCAATTATGTTCCAAATCGAGAATTATATATAATATGCAGAAATTTTTGTATCTCGTTAGAGGAAGCTTTATAATAGAAGAATTTTTAATTCGTTTAATTGAACGTTCCTCAATTAAAAAATGACTAATACAATGTTCTAAACAATTGTCCGGATGTATGCGTGTGTGTTATGAGTGTGCGGATGTCACTCGATAATTTTAAGACAGTTGCTGATAAATTGATGAAATTTAGAGGACTTTTTTCACCAACAATATCTCAAAACTGACACAAGGATTTCTAAAACTATTCATTACCTTTTTCCACGGCACTTTATAATATTTAAAAAAATTTCATGCAAGAATAGAAAAGACTTCTTAATTCGAGGCAGTTTTATTGACCTATTTTTATTCTTTTATTTTAACTTCCTCTATGAGGATGTAACTATATTTCATAATTAATCATAATGAGGAAGCAAAGTGCTCATCAAATGAGCCCCATAAAAATATAAACACAAACAAAGTGGAAACACCCGAGATCGAATTCCCAGCTGGTTTTGTTTGTTAATAAAAAAATACTTGGATGCCATCATGAAGCAACATACAATAAATATCATATTACTTTAAGGAACTTTTGGTTAAAATTGGTTAAGGCTTACTGTGCGTATTAGTAGCGGGTACAACAAAAATGATTAATAAAGTATGAAAGTTTCTGTGTGGGTTCTTTGTGTACTAAAAAAAGTTTTAGGATTGGTTATCGAACATTTAGTAAAAACGGGTTTCACATTTTTCTGAAAATCAATTTTGTTTTAAATAAGGGGATACCCAAAAAGTTGAAGAGCAAAATCGATCCTTTCGAAGACTTCTACATACAATTTCTGTTCCATTTTCAGACATATTGCACCAAAATATTTGTGAAAAAAAATGAATACTTTTGGAAATACTCAAAAAACAGTATAAAATATCGAAATATGTAACTGGAATTTCTTGTATAATTCTTCGAAAGGAACGATTTTGCTTCAGGATTTTTTTCGAATATCGAATAATTATTCTATAAAAAAATCTACTCTTTGTTTTTAGAAAAACGGTCATCCTTTTGTTAATTTTTAACTTCTTTGACATTTTTTTGCGGATTTGAAAACAATAAGAAGCCCCCTACCAGAATCAAGAAGAGGAAGTTAATCATTATTTTAAAAATATTGAATTTCAAAAAAAAAAAAAAAACGTGTGCCCGTTTGTTTTACAGAAAAAAAGTTTTGAAAAAATTTTAGTATAGGCCAAATTTCATGCTTTTTGAATAAGGTGTACCTCTGTCACTATATCGCTCGTGTCGCAAAGAAATTGGTAAAACTTGGTAATGTGATATATACAGATAATAGCTATTTTTGATACAAGTGCGCAAAATAGGTGATTGCTTACGAGTGTGAATTTCTCAGTATAAGTTGATGGCGAATGCTGAAATCACACGAGGTGGCAATTACCTGTGCGCACGTACATACGTCCGAGAAAGTTGCAAGCTAAAGGCTACTCCGAAATAGAGACAGTAAGAACCCCGTAACATAACCTCCAAACTCCTCCACTGAATTTAAAAAAATTTTCTACACACTCTCTACAAAAAATGTAAATCAAATATTAGGAAAATTTTAATTTCACTCCAAAATTAAAATAAGGTTCTGTAGCTTTTCATTACTACTTTCTGATGATGACGGCCGATGCTCGATTGAACCGTTAAAAAAATGTGACTTGAGGTATTTTGCAGTTCTTACATTAAAGGTACAATTTTTTTGACCAGTGATCCACATATTATTCCTTTACCATCAAAATTCAAAAATACCCTGGTCAACACCTTAACATCGTTTTGAAAATAACCTCCAAATTACGCCGATGCGCAAAGTGTCTTGTCTCTAAAGCCTCTAAAGTAAAAGTAAAGTAAAGTACGGATGCGCAACTTTACCGAACGGTTACTTTGCAAATGATTCAGGTGTATTTAAAGTACAACATTCGAGGAGGGGTTTGCAAAAATGTATAGAAAACGTTACTTCAATGCTTCAAGGATTAAAGAATTCACTTGAATAAAAATGATTTATTCAACTTATGCAAACGAATACAAAAAAATTTGCCACTCGCGCGAGCACATTCTCATCGCGTACTCCGTTTGCAAGTTTAAAGCACGCATCTATTGACCATGTATTTACCTCGCGCTACGCGCACGATAATATTATGAACCACAGTTTTTCGATGGCTAATTTAACCATATGCGTCAGGAAGATTCAAGGAAAGACAACTTTAATATCTATTTTTTAATTTAATAATTTCAAGTGAGTATTAGAAAAGAAGGCCAGTCATTGCCCTGCAGAGAATTAAAAATAATTCAGAAACATATGTACACCTGAATTCAGTAGTGGTTAGCTCTTCGTAATAGTATATTGTGCGCCAAGGCAGCGAAGTTGTCTTTTTACGCGTGAGCGTGAGTTTGACCGCAAAAAGACCTTGCTGCCACGGTACACATGATATTTTATGTAATAAGAGTATGTTTTCCGAGTTTTCTTATGAAATTACGTCTCAGGTTTGACGTTAGTTTAAAGGGAAAAGTACCGCGCAGAGCAATACACGTGGGCTGAAGTAACCAGCGTGCATGCACGCATATTTTCCGCGGACAATAAAGTGCACTTTATCGGCCTAGACCGGTAAAGTACCCCACCGCAAACAACGACCTACTTTGTCTCTGCAAACCTCGCCCAGAAGGCGAGGAAAACGTACTCGTGTTACACAAAATTAGTTGTTAAGTTTGTAATGTGCCATCTTTAGAAGGACAAATTCTATACTATAAGAGAATATCGATTTTTCATTGTCGCTCTGGAGTCACGAGAAATTTTTTTTTCAGGAATTTAACCTCGAATGGTGAAGGACTAGGATATTCGAGCGACAAGGATTATCGAGGCAGCTGACACTCGCGGAACAAAAGGAACAGTAGGTTTTAGATGATGAAGCTTATACGACTGATAGCGTTAATTCTTACGATATCCGGATGCTTGGCCCTGCCCCCGACTCAGTCCTCGAGCAGGGGACCCGTGAGGCCCAAACAAACGACGCCAATATCCACTAATGCGGCAACATCAACCACAACAGCCATTATGACCAACGTTTCAACTGAAGCAAGGGTAAAAACCTCTGCTTCAACAAGTGCCACTACCGCTACAAAAAAACCGATGTCCGTCAAGGAAGCGACCGTCACGCCACCTACTTCCGCGAAAGAAACCCGTGAATCTCCCGGAAAAATTCGACCGCAAATCAAACTGACCACCAATTACACCAGCGCTAGCGAGGTAAGTACTTCCAAGAAAGTTACTGCTCATGGTGCATTTTTTAGCTTACTTTTCCTATCGAGCCTTCAGCTATCTCCCTTGAAATAAGGTTGTCACGATCCTCACAAAGTGGATCGTAAGCGGTGATCAGCATCCTTCGCAACCTAAGATTTCAACGATTTTCAAAGAAAACCAAGAGGACTTAAGACTGCAGAATTTTATACTCACCTTAGCGAGAAATTATTAGTCGAGTCGAACCCAAGCCTTAAGCGATGGAATATAACTTCACAATGTGAATCAGTGAAACATAAGTAGTCATATACAGACACTTTTTTCTGCATATTATAAAGGGGCACTTATTTTCAGATTAAAAATAGATTTGATTTAAATTACTTTCGTTTCCTCACGTATTAAATTCAGTAAAACATGTTCTATCATTCTCAAAATAATCACGCTTGCCGATAATTAAAAAAAAAAAAATTACAAGACTTTTTGCAGAAAATTGTAGCACTCAGTGATAGTGAAAGGTTAAAACATCCATTAGTTTGCCGCGCATTTAAGGGGCATTAGCGTGTAATGCGTCCTCTGTATGCACTACCACGACCCAATTCGATTACATAATTAACTCCGAATGCTCTAGGCTTTTCTGGTAACGAGTGTGTTTAGTACCTAACTGTAAGGAAGCCTCAGCAAAAATGAATACAATTGGAAACGCCTTAAAATAAATTATTGTTCCTGAAAAATAAGCCGCTTACTTTGAGAACCGAAATAATTAAATTAAATAGATAGTTAAGAGCGAAATAAGAATTAACTTGATAAATATCTTCCTGGATCTTGGGATTGGTAAAGGCGGGTTGTTCCGCCGTCTGCTTTCAAGCTACTACCAAGGAAACCAATCTATTGTATATTGCCAGCTTTTGCCAGAAAGAAATTAATTGAACGCAGTTTATTATACAGTGTGAACCCTTCAGTTGTTTTTCATTATCCGCGATTAATAGAAATAACTGCAGGTGGTTCCGGGGCGGAACTTTTCAGATGAGGTATTTATTAAATAAGAATGAGCTATCATATTTTTATTAATAATTTATGAAAATATCAAATGTCGAAACAGGCCCATTTATCCGTGTTTCAAATTTCCAAAATAAAAGTTATGGGAAGTTTCAGAAAATATTGCGAGGAGATAGTTGTTTCAGATTTAGTAACTTCGTACACATATGGGACTACAATTTCCACATCAGACAAAAACTCCTAGCTTTTTCTTAGTCTAATTTCAAATAGCTTCGTCTCAGCGTTTAGATGGGCGTGAAAATTAATTTTTTTTTCCCGTCGCCAGATTTTGACTGCTGATAAAACAACTGACAGCAATTGTTATTCGCTGACCAACAATTTGTATTGATCAAGGGATAATCATAGCTAAGAACAGTTTCACACAGCTGTCAAATTTATCTGGTGGCGGATAAATTTTATTTTCGAGAGGCTTAAAACTCTGCAACGAAGCTATATGAAGTTAGAATAAAAAAAAGCGGGGGGTTCTTCTGTGATTTTATTAAAAACTTTCGAGACTATTTTTCCTTTTCTTGGAATCAGCATTTAATTATGAGAGAAGTTAGGGAGGCCTTTGGAAAGCAAGTTAGTAAAGATACGCCTTTGATTCTCGAAACTTGTAGCAGTTGGGAGTAGCAGCAGGATACGGAAAAGCAAAGATTAATTAATATGCTGGTAAAAAGGAGGTGTTACATTTCAAAGACACTTTTGTGAAAACTGTTGTTTTGAAAGTATACTGAATTGCATTTTTGAGAAAATCTTCGAAAGTGACTTTTTAATTTCTTTTTGGATAAAGTTCATACTAACCAGAATGATCACAAATGCAGTTATAGAACATAAATAATAGTTAAATGCTGTACGATGACGATTATTATTGTTACATAAAATTCTATAAACAAGTTTGTATTTTTATTAATTGAATTTGTAATTTTTTTTTTACCAACGGTTATTGTTAATTATTCACGACTTTTATTAACTAATTTGATGATGGAGGTAGTTCCAAAAAGGTTTGATGAAAAAAGGATTTTTGTGTGAAAAAATGTTCTATTTATGAAATAATTTGCATAATTATTATTATAAATTCTACTATATGGGCCATCTAGTTACATAAGGTCGTTAAGCCACATCAATTTGAAAAATGACCTTTTTATTGCATTATATACTTTATAACGCCACGCGTCGATTATCGGTAATATTTTAAGCCAGAAATTATGTATTATTAAATTACTAAAACGACTCAAGCCTAACATTTCTTTTTATATTTTCGCTAATAATTAATATCATGGTTAGTGAAACATAGAAACTGCTGTATTGAGGGAAATATCGATGGTTAGTATCGTTAGTATTAAAGATTGTTTTTGTTTCTTTCAGGTAACACGCGTGATAGAATAAGTGATATAAATTAATTTACTACGTATATTTAAACTAATTTGGGTTTATAAAAATGAAAATAATAACAACTATTAAGCTTTTTCATGCAAATTTATATCTAGAAGACTTTTTTTCTTGAATTATGTATTTTTGTGAAGCAAGCGGGTTACAACCTTTTGAATTCTATCGACCTTATGCCACTATATGGACGATATATAGTTCATTTTTTAAATTATAGGTGGTTCAAATATTACGTGAACATTATTCAGTTCATTTTGAAATAACCCTTCCACTCCTGTAAGAAATAGTAAACAGTCACGAGGACCCCACCCACTACAAAATTCTTACGTAATACTTGATCTAACCCTCATTCCTTCTTCAATTATTCCACTACATAATCACAATTGAAAAACTGCTTTTCAACTGCCGATTCAGTTTTTGTTTATAATATTGTTTATACCAATCAAAAAATTTGATTTTTGATAAAGTTAAATTTAACTATTCAGATGGTTAAAGTTACAATCCAAACAGTAGTAGTTATGCAGTTATTAGCTGTTTCTCCAGTGTGCAAAGATTTGATCCACTTTTGGATGAGAACCTGAAACCTTGGGATTTAGTATGAAACTGGGATTAAAACATCTACTTGGAATATTTACTTACAAATTTACTGGTAGACGCTTTTTTAAAAATCTCTGGAAATAAGGTAAACTTACCTGTAACAAAAAAGTTAATAAATCATTAGAAAAAAGGTGAATATTGAAGTATAAATAAAATTTAATTTTTACCACTATAGTACAAATCTTTATTGGTAGCCGCACTTAATTAACATATGAGTGAGGGCAGGGATCTGAACTTATCAGATTGGCCGACTTTAAAAAAAAAGCTTTAAGCTTTAAAAGCTTTAAAAGTTATCGGTTCTGATTTATTAGTAAGGGAAGCGAAAATGTAATAAATAACCAACTAAATAAATACGAAAAACAACACATTTAATAAAAACTGGTTAAATCTGTGCATTTATTAGTATTTAAGTAATAATTGATTACCGCCGCGAGGCGTGACGCCTTCCCCCATAATTCGTTCGATACTAAAGAATACCACTTACTCTCTCGATTATGAATAACAAATGGCAAGATATAAACTCTTCACACATTTGTTGCTAATTAGTATCATACACAAATCAACACTTAGTTTAAACTTTACACTGTTCCTGTTTCTCGAGAAAATATCTAACATGTATCTTATATATCTTTCTTGCGATTCATCTTAGCAGGTTTCATGAGCTTTGTATTGATGTTGCACACGCATGGGTAGCTCATTCGTATTCTTGAGTGGGTTCATGTAGTTATTATTATCGCAATTCTCGTGAGTTGGTACGTTTCTGGTTTCGTTGTCGACTGCAGGCTATATCGCACGTGATGATGCGTCTGTTTACGGCAGCACGTGGCGCTCGCTACTTTCCAGGTCGACCCATATACAATTTTTCTAACAATCATATATTGTGCGAATCTAGGTCCCTTTCTACTCTGATGCAGCGAGTCTTCCACCTCACTTTTCTTGCAACTTATGCATGGTTATGTAATGAGTTCATCGATTCTAATTGATTCGAGGGCTGTTGAGCCTATTTCATGCTTAATTAAAAACTATATCGTCAGGTTCTCTTAAATTGTAAACATCTTTAATCTCAATTTTTCGATTATGATCAACCTTTTGGGAGGAGAAATGAGAAAAGCTGGTGTCCTCGGCTGACGTCCTTGTACTTGAAAATGGAGAACGTACGAAGCTTTCCTGGCACGTCGTGACCGACTTGAGGTTCGAGGTCGTGGCATTCAAATCAGAAAGTTAAACGTGCTTCCGATTTATTGCCGCTTTTTGAGATGAATTTGCCATGAGGACAGGGCATCAATTTGACTGGATCGAGTTCACATTCGCTACCTGAAGGTATTTAAATAATCGAAGACTTTCTTTGGGGTGTTGGAATGGATGACAAAAGTAGGATGAAAAATTCTGCATATAGAAATGAATTCATTTTTAAAGCTATACTCGAATTTCTTGAAAATATACTACCTACTTTAATCGGATGAATAGCACGCATGATAGACGGATGAAAGATAAAGGAAAAAACTCCATATAATTGAAAATATATCCCGCCACTTACAACGTTCATGTCGCGTTAAACTTGATATGAACTTGAAATGTTACGTGTGGTTTCACCGTGATCTAAGAAGCCTAGAGCGACACTGTGACGTCTACGTTCCACTTTGGAAACTGGCAATTTGCAACGGAATGGGATGTTTTTTATTTTGTTTTTCTCTCATTTGAATTTTATATCCTTCATGTTAGTTCAATGCAATTACACATCGTGTTCAACGTACGAGTGGATATTATATCTGAATGTGAAATTATCTAATCCACTGACTTTCATTCAATCGCTATCTTGCTAGTACCGCCTAACCCCTAGCGAATTACTATACAGCCCATTGGGAAAGTTTCTTGGCTCGTAAATGTCTACGAGAGGAATCCAGTCGATGCGGAATGAGACCACCTACAGGGATAGGTGAATCATCTTGGTAAATGAAACCACGATTCTACTCCAGCGCCATCTAACTAATCCTACTTTTCTGCCTAATGATCACGATTGGAATGAAATATCGCTCAATAACCCATGCTTGAAAGGGGACTGTTTTTTGAGCAAAAATGCGGGAGACACATCAGGTCTGTCGGAAAATGTTTCACTAATTTTAGGAGAGTCTCTACCGTCACGATGACTGCAGTGCGAACTGAAACAGTATTGAGAGAATAGAAGTTGAATAAAAATAAGAAACACGAAAAAACACTGTTCTTGCTTATAACTCATATCTCCAACATCTCAGCTTTATTCGACAGCATTGGCCATCTTTGATTTGCTTCCAAAACGAACCTATAGATATTGGTAATTGTACCAAATATTTGGTCGATTTAATCAAATGTTTCGGTTGAAATGACAAAATTATTCGTATTTGCTTAAATCATTTCACACTTTTGTTAAAATCGACCAAATTTGGATTAAATAGGGTTTTTTAATTCAAAAACTTGAGAATTAAAAAAAAATCCGGCAAATAAATAAACTTACTGTCATTTCCCGGTTCTTTTCGGGTCCAATGATTAACCTCCAACCTCACATTATTTTGAATTTATATGACAATACTCTGAAAATTAAGAATTTCCTTCAAGGGATATTTTTAGATGCAATCACGCAAGATAAGCTTTTTTATATACATAGGGTTTTCCCCTTCTCTACTGGCTAAATAAAGACGAACATCTCTATAGTTTATACTTTCTTCGACATAAGACATTTTTCAAACGACGATATCTTCTTTCAAGTCTTAATTAATTTTCGATTAGTAGGTAGCTACATCGGCAATTTTGATGCCAAGTTATGCTGTACTTAAATCGGTCAACAATGTATCATCAATACTTGGTAAAAATGCCGATAGTGTTTAATCGTTAGATTTTCACTTGGACAATTTCTCTTGGCTTGTTTGTGCCCATTCGAGGGACGCTTAAATTACTGTGCAAAAGTAGCAAATGGTTAATCGGCATGTGATAGGACGCGTGCCTCGTGACATACGACGTCGACGAGGAAAGGGTGACCAGGATGACAAAGAGGCTTTGGCAGAGGCACAGATACAGTCAGCTAGTAAAGGCTCCGGGTCATTAAGACCCGAGCCTAATGACTTGCAGTAAAGTACTTTCGTTGCATCTCTCCTTAGTCTTTACATTAGTTGAGCGCGTGAGCAACTGAGAACGTTAGCAAGATCAAGGCGAAGCGAGCCAAGGCTCCGGATAATGGGCTTCCAGTGGTACGTGTACTTTCATCCGACATACAGCGGGTTTCACACCAAAGCGCGCACCTCCACTTCCCTCTATTTATCTCTGCCAATCAATATCGCTTCACTTATTCCACACAGTTTTCCTTTTTCACCCGTTTCCTTCATAACCCTTGGACGTCCAGAATGCAGGCTGTATTTATTATTCCGAATAATTATTCATCGGTGCATATTCTTCGGCTTTATGTCTTCCTCGGTTTCTCTCTCTGCTACTGCTTTCCTTCTTTTACCTTTTTTTCTTCTATTTTTTCCCTTTTTTCTTTCTCTCTTGGATGCTATCCTGCTCTCGCATCCTGGAGCAAGCTATCATGAAGAGAGCCAGTGGCGCCGATCTCCGGTGAAACGATCATGTTAACTTTACTCCCATGCTCGAAATATGGGGGAAGATTTCACGTCTTATCACAAATAATTCTATGAATGAAGGAAGAAAAACTTAAATTGTACAATTCTAAAACAGAAGTCACCAGCATTGAGCACTTTTTATTTCGAAGCTTTCAAATACAAACAAGATTTCTACTGAATATTCAAAATAGAATTTTTTAGCTTTAAACGCTGTAAATCAAAAAATTTTAAATTCAACAAATTAATTTGATTAACTCGAAGCAAAAAAATGGTAAACTTTCCAATCTCAAATTATACCAATTTAAATGTTTTGTATTTAAAATTCTTCATTATAATTTAAAATAAAACGTTATAATTTTTAAGGATTCAATTCAAAATTATTAATTTTGAAAAGTTATTAATATAAAAAATTCAGTAAGAAATTATTCAATTAAAAAAGTTAATACGAAAGATTTTAATTGGAAATTGAACAATTTTTAATGATTTAAATTCAAATTGGTACAATTTCAAACGTATCTGATTTCATATCCAACCGGGGAAAAACAACTGCGGCACATGCGCAGTTCACAGTTCGAAGATACACCGATTTTGATTGGACGATTTCGCTTGATTTCCACCCGTACGGGAATAAAAGCAGCTCTTGCGAGAGAAACTTAAATGCAAGTTTGAATTTCGGCAAGAATGACTTTTAACTATGACAACCTAACCTCAATATTTCTGAGTTATCTTGCGGTCCAATCATTAATGTTGTATAACATATCGCGTCCATAATGGGCGAAAGGTAATTTCACTCTTTTTCCTCCCTAGGCGCACAATTTAGGATAGATTTAAACTTGACACCAACCAATTTTGAATGTTTGAATCTAAAATTCTTCGATGTTTCTTTGTTATAAGCGCTTTAAATTCCGAATTATACAATATTGAAGAAATTATAATTGCTCAACTACTGATGTTTTCAATTTAAAACTGGACAATTTTCAGTATTTGAATTTGGAACGATTCCCAGGTGAAAAAGTTATATATAGTTTATGGATAGTGCACAAAACACTGCATTTTTCATTTGTTTTATAGAGAAAAATTTATAAAACAAATGAAAAATATCATTGTTTTGTATATAATAACTTGTTCAACTGGGTTATGAAAATTTCTAACTACAGTGAAGTCTCACCTATTTCAAGTCCCCCGTACACGGCTATTTCAAATTGCGCAGTTCCGTCACCTCTCACCACGGTCCCTGTATGGTCTCCTCCTTGTCAGTGGCTGACCAATTAAAAAGAGGCCCGAAGAGCGGGAAGCCCTCATTGGTTTGAATTGAGTATTTTAGCATGACGTCATGGTCATGATAGGATAGGTGGAAATGTCAGAAAGGTTAGCTTTGGAAAAAATATTCTAAACATAAAAGTAAGTCATAAATGTACGTATAGTAATATTTTTCAAACATAGAATGTATTTTCTCAGTTACGTTCCATTCTTTTGTAGATTGACGACCTTTGAGTGTCACAAAATAAAACAAAATATCCTAAATTTCAGGTTAGTGTATCAGATTGGGTACTCTAACCTCAAATTTCGGATAGTTGATTGTATTTCGTGAAACTGGAAGGTCTCTAACCGATAAAGGATGAAACAGAATTGCGTGAATGCATTCTACACTGGACAAATTTTATTATTCAAACCTTTATAACTTTCTTTTACATTTAGAATATTTTCTCCAAAAAGGCGTATGCAGTTGCAGTCCCATGTCAAGAACTACGCTAATCTTCCTGAGATTTCAACCTATCCTAGCATGACCGTGACGTCAAGCTACAAAACTCAATATTCCACGAAATATTTGAGTCGTTTTTTGATTCTATTATATTAGGTAGTTTCACTTTAACCACCAGCTACCTTCACTTCGTTGAGTGCTGAGGGAAAAACAATGGACCAAATGCATGGGATAAAACTTCATTTTTGTAATATCTTCATAATGAATAATAATTATTATGATTTTATTATTTCATTAAATATTTAGTTAATAATAGTTCTTAAAAAATAAAAACTATTTTTCAATACACTTATATAGAAAAAATTAATTTTTACGATGATATTAGCAAAATAGGGTAAAAATGGACTGAATCCCATGCATTTGATCCATTGTTTTCCCCTAATTGATTTTTAGTTGGCAAATTGGGCTATTTGAAGGAAATGTTATATTTGTCACGTCTCACGTCAACAAAATCACTGATGTATGCAGTGATGCTAACGGACCGCGACGTTTTCAACTGCGTATGTGCCGAAAAGCGCAGGTCTATTTAAAATTACAAAGTATAAACTTGCAATATTACATTAATAATAAATTATTTAAAGAAACAAGCTATTTCTCAGATTCAATTTAATTAATTTTTTATAAGTGAAAATTTGTCAAAAATATTTATCTGTATTATTATTGCTAGTATTTATTGATTTCAATTAGACCCGCGCTTTTCGGCCCATGCGCAGTTGAAAAAGTTGCTTACAGCGCGCACATCGATACAAGGCCGGGGCAGCCAATAAACGTCGCTTGACAAAAATAACCTGAAGGTCGCGGTAGAGGTAGGAGCCCCTCCAGCCTTGAAATTATCGAATCGTTACGTTTCGCGGCCCCTGTAATAGGCGTGACTTCACTGTATATTACTGGATGGATTTCCCTACCGAAACTAAGATTTAAAAAATCGGTAATCAAACAAATACATTCACTCTTGTTTTCCGGTCATTGCTTGGTTTCCTGTGGATTTTATTCATTTTGGAAATATTTGGAAGTAAAATTAGGGTTTAAAGATAATATGGGGCTCAACAAACTAGAAAATAGATAACGGCGTCACAGTAGAAGGTTTAAAACAAATTACCAGATTTAACAGAGAAGCTCCACCGATCGATTTATCTCCACATCTACTTTCCTGCTCTTTAGGCCATAAAACCGCGTTACTGTTCTTTCGGGACATAACTGTCAGAGAGAATGAGTTTTCTGCTCTTCTCTTTTACTTAAGATGGTCGTTAAATCTCCCTTCTTCAACATTTGAGTTGTTATACTTCAAGCTACTGGTCTGTGGTGTGGATCCACCTTCAATCTTAAACCGTGTCAACAGGATTACAAATAGGAAAAGCGCTTCTTCGCCTTATAGTATGCTTGAATCAGAATTCTGAACGGGTTCGTTTATTCTCCACAGAACTTACATGTATTATTTACCAGACTAGCATGCTACATGCCTACAACTGCGCAGTGCGCACTGCCCAGCAAGGGTACCGACTTCAATTTGCCATTACGTTTTCCAAGCATCGTATTTCATAACGTGCAATTTACCGTCCAAATTATTTTCTTGAATTTCTGATTATTAGTATTAAAAGAGCGATCATATTGCTTCAACCAAAGCTATGGAGATTTAATCAATAAGCATTGGAATTGATCTTGGATTGAACGAAATTGCAAAATAGCTACCAGTCTTTAAATGTATTTATATTTCTTCTCCGAGAATAAAATTATATATCACTCTACCCATGGTGTGATCAGTAGGCAAATCTGAGTGGAAAACTTTCTAAAATATTTTACTATAGTAATTTTCAACTTGATGTTTGTTTGGTGATTAAACCCATTACATATTCAAAGCGAACGAGTCTATTAAAACATGTATTTGCCCTGATTTCAAATGAATAGTTATATCAGTCCCTTTGAAGGGAATTTATTTATGAAAAAAAACATCAAAGACGGTATTATATGCAAATGTTGCAAGCATCTAATTATCATCAACTAACTCATTCAAAATGAATTCTCAGAAAATGGTACAATTATAATTAATATACAAACTAGAAACATACCACAGCACCGTTCCTTTTACTCATCTCTCAGTCTACACTGATTGTGAGCACTATTTGCGGTTGGCTTTAGACCTACATAGAGTCCGAGTAAGAAACATCAATAGGAAAGAGATCATTAAAGGAAGACAAGAAAAAATCATGATGAATGGAAATACACGAGAATATCGGTAACTTTGCGGCTTAAAATAAATCCCTATGAGGAATCAAGTTTAGTTTCGTAATTAATTAGAAAACTGGCTGATACAGATTTTTTAAAGAATATAAGAGCATGATGTTAATATCATAACATGATAAAATCGTTTGCAGATAATACAATACTAGAATCTAATTTGAATTGTGTTAATATTTTTTAATCAGGAGGTAGGAAAGTAACCAAAAATAAGGCTCTTATATAAGTTAATTGAAATATGTGAATGGAGACATTCTTCTCTAAATTGAAGAAAATTGTTAAGAAAGTTGCTGCAAGTGAAAGGATGCATGTACTACAAGGAACATGACCATTGATTTTTAACAACCGAGACAATACACCAGCGAAACACTTTCTAATATTATAATTAATTAGAAAAATCAACAAGCGATGCTGATCTCAAAGAATGCTGATTGAAATACACCCCAACAAATTAAGCCGGTAATCCTCTTTTTTGCTTCGTTTATTACAACAATCGACACTTGGGACAGTCACGATTCGCAAATTATACAGAATAAGACTATAGTACTTTATTTCACGATGGTGGTCATTGAGAGATGGTAACACGATTTTCCTATACTGTTTAATGCTTTTATTCTTTCCGACGAGAGCAATAAAAGCTAAAAGGAAGAAATTATAAAGACAGGTGACGCGCAATCTGGAGACACCAGGAGAGAATTTGTCATATGGCAAAGGCTTGCAAGATAGAAGAAACAAGTTTCTTTCTTTGATGGTAAAGCGCGCGTACACTGTTAGAAAAATCTGTACTAAATTTAGTATACATGTAATAGAAGCAAGAATGCACAACATGAAATTAAATTTAGTATACCAGCGTACAGCAAATTTAGTATATTTATACTGAATTTAGTACACGCGTATACTAAATTTCATATACGTGTATCCTAAATTCAGTATGAATATACTAAATTTACTGTACGCTGGTATACTACATTTAATTTCATGTTGTGCATTCTTGTGTCCACTACATGTATACTAAATCTAGTACAGATTTTTCTAACAGTGTACTGCCGGAAATGAAATTGCTGAGAAAGGATATAGTTAGCAGAATTATTTCCACTATGTAACTTTGTGACTACACTGTACGATGTACGTGACACCTTTTTCGTAATTTCCATTATCTCTTTCTGCTAGGAATTTCCCTTCGAGCGAGAATAAGTACATTAAACGTCAGAGAGGAAAAAGCTTCATTACAGACAGAACCCCTTCACTTATACTCATTTACCCTAAGACCCTTCCTGTCAGCTAAAAAATGTGTGAGGGTTGATTATAACCAAGAAGAATGTGTATAATTGACCACTGAAGTTGCTTCGGTTCATTGTAGCACAATCTTGGCTGTCAGTGACACCAAAGATGCAAGGACACTAGAAATACACTCACAATTTCTTATGATTGATATAAAAGAAGAATAATAGGGCCGACTCAACTCTCTTCTCTCTCTTCTCTCAAATATAAAAAAATCTCCAAGTTTTTTCCGGGTTTGCAAACATTTTTCCCTATCATTCAAAACTGCATTTTAAATTGAAGCATTCAAATCGGTACCTAACATAACTCTAAATGCCAATTGTTTAAAAAAGAAAACTAAATTTTTTTAAACGTTTAGTTAAGAGTTCTAACTTTGAACAATTTCCAATGAGATGCATTCTGCATTGAATACGTTCAATTAGACATTCTCCAAATACAAAACTGAAAAATTTCAAATATATCAAATTTAAAGCGTTCCAAATTTCTCAGTTTAATTTCAGTCTACAAAGTAGTACGAAAATTATAAACTGAAACGTATAAAATGAATATTATACAATATAAAATGCATAAAAATTAACAAATTCTAGTTCCAACATTCAAAACTGTACAATTTCAAAGTAATAACATTCTAGTTTAAGAATAGAAGTGTTTGAAGATGAATAACTTGAAATGAAGAATGTTTACAAAAAAACAATTTTCAATATAAACCGCTCAAGCGAAAGTTTAAAAATGGAACAACTTTAAAATAAAGGAGGATCGTGCGCGGCTAGTTAGTCGTAATTTAGAAACTGAATTTCAAATATATTATAAAAGAATATTAAATACATTTTCGGTGAAGATTTCAGACCACCTAGCGATATTAGTTTACGAGGAATTCAGTTTTGAAAATGATTATTTTAGCACATGCCTGATGGAGAATACTTCGCGCTATCTCACATTTTAATTGTTTACTATGCCAAAATCAAACTATGAGAACTCAAAATTAAACTATTCCTGCACTAAACCGTCCTTTTTAATTGGGTAACGTTTATTATTGAACTACCGGTACAACTAAGGAAGATATTTTAATAAAATGACGTTGAAAATGACCGCAGAAAAAAACAGCTGAGTCCTAGTAGCATGGTGATTGGAGAACAGATCACCATGTCATGACTCCATGATACTCAATTTTTAAATTCTACTTAAACAAATATAGAACTCTTTTCTGAAGAAAAATGTTAGGTGTATTCTTGACACTCTTAACTAAAGGTGCCACCCTCGTTAAATATTCAAAATTATACAGTTTCAAATTTAAATCGTTAAAAATGGTATAATTTCAAAATGAAAATCTCTATACTTAATCAATTTTAAGGTTGGAGCATTCATAGTACCTGAGTATGTAACAGTATATACTTTATTTAGTTACAATAAAAATATTCTCCGCTTAAGAATTTTTAGAAATTTACTTTATAATCCAGTATTGAAGCTAAAATTGATCTAATTATTATTTTAAAAACTGAATTATCTAATGAGCATAAAGTTCCTTGAAATAAATTAAGTCTTAAGTACGAGGAACGTGGTGTCAACGAGGTACACGGAGAAACCTTTTGCTGTACTATTTGCTAAAAATCAGACTAGATTTTACTATTTCTAGTTTGCAATGGAGGGACAGAGCGGAACTTTTGTAATGTTTACTACTTCGAGTAGTAACTGGTAACTACATGCCGAACTACAAAATTAATTGGAATCAAATCTAAAAATGTTACATTTATTTCAAAAAAGGTTTGAAGTATTTGCAAACAACTGTAGTAACTTCGAGAGAGACCGGCACACTGATTTAGTAAATGACTTAGTAAAAATTGGTACAGTCGGATTAGCAGACGAAAAAAATAAACCCAACACGCGCCCCGTCGCGTTGAAGGTCACGCCACACTTACTATATCAATATCTTTGACTGTATTACACAAGCATACGACGTACATGCTGACTATAGGAGTATAGGTTATCGAACTATTTGACATGATTATATATATTTAAATTGCAATTGTACAGTACATATGATTATATAAATCTAGTTTATAAATTTATTATATACATACAGGAATATTATATTACAAGCTGAAACGGAAAAATGTGATTAACATAAGGCTTGTGGGAGTCGAACACGGGTCTCCGACGCGGCAGCACGGCGATATTCCATCCTGCTAAACCAGATTATGGGATTCAGAAATTTATCGCCTTTATGAAGTAAATGCTAGCACTTCAATTAATTTTCATTAAATCATTCATTGATTGTTCACAGAGATGGCATTTTTCAAATTCTAAGCACCATATCTTAAAACGTAATCAAATATCCTAATAACGAGATTTTAAAATAATTTTTTGCACCTAATGTGTGGTTTGTTTCTCAATTGTAATTTTTCGAATTATCATAATATATTGTAATAAGGATCTGAACTGAAGATTTCCAAACTGTAATCAGCAAGTTGCAAATGAAATAAAATTTATATTTTTAAATAAAAATATTCAAAATGAACAATTTTTAAGTTAGAATCAAGAACATAGCGGCGGCCGTTTGGTTGTTCGGCTCACATCGTTTACACTCGGCTGCGCTCGGTCCAACGCTAGGCTCGCTTACTAGTAACTTACTAATATTCCAGAGCATGGTACAATTCATATTCCTACAGACAATAGTAGTTTCTCTTACAAATTTAGTCTTTTATGTTATTTTAGATACTTATTACTTCTATTCTTTTAATACAATTTAATAATGTCTCTACTAATTTATCCTATCTAGGATTTTGCTACAAAAAATACTAAGACTTGGTATTATCAACACGAAACTTTCATATGAAAATAGTACAGCTTACTACCACTGTATTAAAATATACAAATTATCGCCTTTGTCCCTCAATTGTAACCTAATTTAGTAACTTTTCCAGTACAAAGTTTCTCAGTGTATGAGCGCGAGAGATGTTTATATTAAGAGCGTACGTCTTTGAATGATCGGTCCCTCTCAACTTTCCTAATTATTGAAACTTCTTATCACTGGGTATCGAAAATCGATATAGCGCTAAATTACAAATATTACTTACAGGTGGGGTGGGTTCTAATTGGAAATTCCTTTTACCGACAATTACGGACCTTGGAAAACTTGTTATGGGTCGTGTGCATACTAAATTTAGAAGCTTTTAGAAAAATGTAAGGGTCAGACTGTGAAAAACAATTATAGTATTTCCGGTGAATAATTTGCTGTTTTAATTGTTTGAATGGATCATTTCGAGTTGAAAGGGTTTGAAAATGAAAATCTTTGAATTGAAAAAATTCAACATTAAATAATTTTAAATTGAAACATTCAAAACTTTACGATTTTAAACCATAAATCGTAAGATTAAAAAATGTAACTGTTACAATTCGAAAACTTGGCGAATCGCAAACTCAAATGTTTAAAATATTTCAATTTATAGTATTTCAGCTTTGTAAATAAAATTCTTCAAAATGGAAAAATTATTTATTGAAGATGTAACGTTTAAGGTCTTGCAATGAAATGTGACCAACCGGAAAATACTTCGAATTCCACACGTTAAAAGTATAAATGAAAAATTCTACATGCATAAGATTCGCAATGGAATTAGAAAATGGATACATAATTACAATAACCATTCACACTGAAAAGTAACACATTCACGAAACGTTCTAATCATGAAAAAATATCATATCAAAGTTTTACACAATCCTCCAGTATAAAATTTGCACCTAACAAAGGTTAAAGTATTAAATTAGTAGATATTCATCAGTGAATCCTTCAGAGCGTTTCCACAATTTTCTTTCCAGCACTGCAAATTGCACAACTATTAACATCGTTTATTGGCTACTGAAAGAGTTTCGATTTTTATAAAAGGCTGCAGCAAAACATAAATCAAACTTAATATATTCTTGATTCTTGCTTCATGCATACGTTAACACGTTCAACGTTTATAATTTCATGCAGATACATATGCTCGAAGGCGGTCCTAGTTTAAGTCATATTGTAACTATGTAGAAATCTAGCGTTCGTTCTAGAAGCAAGATGCGTACACATTAAAGCAAAATTAGGTCGGCTCTCTGTTTACGTATTAAGATAAAAGCATTAATGCCCCGGTTAAATTTCGCTTCCGGTGTGATTATTATTATATTGAAAATTACATGCTATCCTTGCAATTTCTGGTCCCACCCTTTCTCCACTCAAGATCTACCTCGCGTGTCATATAATTCTATTATCGTGGGATATTTTTCATTGACTGACACCCCATTTTCCCAAAGTTAATATTTTCCATTCCGTATGCAATTTTCACATTAACTCGAGAAGAAAATAATGGACTAGCGAGAAAACAGAAACTAATTGAGAAATTTACCACGGGCTATATCTACTGATCCATGCAGTTTGGAATTGAGGTATGTCCGTATAAAGATTCAGGTTTGAATGGGTCATTTATTTTATTGCAAACAATAAATATCGATGAAAATAGACTTCAGTCCATATACAGAGAAACTCAAAAGTGATTCTTTACATGGACTTATCTAAATTTGATTTCATATTGCTTGGCGCAGTATAGATATGCAATATTTTTTTCTTTTCTCTTTTTAAGTCAAGAAACAAAACCATAGTTTTAAGACGAAACAAATAAAAGTAAAATGCCCGTCTGCATGTTAGTTAATAATTATAATTATTTATCAACATGCAGAGACGGGCATTTTGCTTTTATTTGTCGACGAAAATGCAAACAAGAATGCTCTCTATTAATTGACTTGCAGAAGAGAATATTATATTTTCGGCTCATTTTTTGCAAATGTTTATACTTGTTTATATATGTTTTGTGGGTTTTTATACAGTTTATTTTTTTTTAAACCTGCTGATATAATTATTTCTGATCATTATTATTATCATTAGATTTAAATTGTTATTAAACAAAGTAGGCAACCTTCCCACTGTGGATAATGCAACTTACAGTTACTAAATTAAAATTAAATAAATTATTTTATGTATAAGGTAATCGGTACAATGGTTGACCATCTCCCAATGATTATTCACCTAGTTTAAATATGCTTATATTAAAAAATAGGCTACGTCCAGTCGTTCCGAAAAATTGGCAGAGCTAAAAAAGGGAATGGACTAGGCGGCCCGCAATTCCAGGAAGACTAGCCAAACTTACGAATAATATTTGACTAATGATCCGCAATTTCGGAACGATGAAACACTTTGTAAAAAATAATCACAAATAAAACTACTAATACATAGTGCAAGGTGTAGCGTATTCAATTCCACAGCGTGTTGCCGAAAAATGACGTCTGTATATTAATAAATAGGTGGACAATCATTGTTATCGTGAGTAAATCGAAACCATAATGATTGGCCACAGGCCACACTATCTGAAAAGCAAATGATTAATATTTTTGCAAAAAATCATTCAAAATTGTTTAAACTTTGTGCAGACTATGTAAATACTTTTTTGTTACTTTATTTTACAAATAATGAGCGCAAGTAATGTTAAAACATAATTTTCGACTCCGGCCAATCATTATGCAATTGAGAGGCCAATCACTGTACTTTAACCCTTAAAGGGCACTTGGTGTCACCGTGACCCCCCGGATTTCCCGATTTTTTCCCGATTGTCTACGTTTTTTTTCTAGAAATTTATTTTCGAATAGTTAAATTATCATTGAGGCTTTGCAATATTTGTTTCCTATTTTTATTGTTTCAACATCACTCATGATTTTTTTTCAGCCAAAAATATCGTTTACTTTATTTGGAGGTGTGTCCTTAATGGTTAAAAGTCAGAAATCTATTAGCTGTTTTGGCCAATGCTAATTACTATGTCATCGTGGTCGTTCATTGTGTTTTTTGACATTATTGTTAACATTTTTTAATATAAATTATGTACTACTTTTAACGATTACCTTACCATGGTCAATTGAATCTGTAACGAATTTATTATCAACCTCTGTATTTTCGATTTTTGTTCAAAGCTTATAGTGGTTTTTATGAATAGTCAAAATTGAATAATTCCTTAAGTGGTCAATCATTGTACGGATTACCCTACTTGTACTTTTAATGAATGATTAATGCATTATCCACTTTAGGGAGGTTTCCCTTAACTTAATTTTGAAACCTCAACTCTGTCTGAGAAGAATGGATTCTCCACTTATTCAAAGGAATGTCGGAATAAGACCATTCTTCAGAATACCGCTTTAAGGATGTATTTAACTAGTCTTTGGTTATGCTTGCGCTTACGGGGTCTTTGCTCGACATTTGACATTGGTTTCGCCATTCTGAATTCTCACGAACTTGCTCCTCGACAAAAACACTCAAGACTGGTTTAAGCAAGAATCTTAATCAGGGGAGTTTAAAGTCCCATGCTCTATGAGTAACTTGTGATTGACTTAGTATCTTGGTAACATCACAATTTAGAATTCAGTGCACAGCCATAGCATCAGTAAATATGATTTACAACTCATAATCGACCTATTATCTAGCTCTCCTCTCGATCACATAAATTGTTGGTTGCACCAACATCACTTAAACTCTATAAGTAGAACTAAGAACTGCAATTTAAATACTTTTTCTCAAAATGAACAAAAATTTTTAATTACAATTATGATTATAAAAGTGCTTTAGAACACCTTGGTTTGTTTTTATAGTAGCTAAAATAATTTTGCAAGTAAGTTTTTAAACAACTTTTAGAAAAATGTTAACTCTTTCGAAAAAGTTATCAATATATCTACGCTAAGGCTCTAAATACAATAAAAATTGAGTCGCTACAAAAAACAAAAAAAAAAGATTGCATTATAATCGCTTGAAGTGCAGAAATGAATATTACAAGTTGAAGAATTTGAAATTAAAACGTTAAACTTTATAAGAGTGCAAAGCAGAAGCCTTAAAAATTAGACGAATCTCAAAATTGTTGAATTTCACGCGATTTAAATTTAAAACTGTTCGATTTTGAATACAGTGAAACCTCGATTTGAATTTTATGGAACTGCAAAATTAATTCGTTATAAGCGGGATCCGTTATAAACGAACCTTTTCCCATTCTTCGCACATCAGTACTACACCGTTAGAAAAATCTGTATTAAATTTAATACAAATGTATATGAAGTCATTTGCATACACGGTAGTTGAAATTTAATATACATTAAAATATGAATAGCTGTGCACTTTATACTAAATATAATATACAGGTCGGTATAGCAGCGTGCTTGAAAACTCAAAGTGCTTTTATTTCTTTAAATCGGATCAAATAATCGCAATTGAAGTAATAATCTATAATTCGTCGACTGGATTGCTTTTTAGGATTAAAATGCAACGTACATGTGGACTTCTTTCCAAAATTTGCCCTGAAGGGTAGAAATTTAATGTAAGTACAGTTGATTGTAAGTTAGGTCTGTAATTTATGTACGTAATGGAACTTTTCGACTTAAAATTCAATTTTATTTTTGATTAATTGTAAGAAGTTATCATGCTTTATTATTAAGAATCGAAAATTACTGCTAATCTTATTTTGATTTTGTGTAAAACGGTATTATCTGAGCAATTATCATGAATGTATATGAAATTTTATAAGCTTTTACCTAAATAGCGATTTGATATGCTTGAGATATTAATTTTAATATACATTTGTATTTTAAATTTAATACTATTTTTAACAGTGTACTTGTCGCGTAGTACCCCCTCTTCAGCAATTTATTCAGTTCACTACAGGTGTAGATCATTTTTAAAATCGCATTCCATAGAGAAAATTCATTTAAAACTTTTGATGATTAAATTTGAACTAAATTCTAAATTTATATCATTTACACTATAATAATACACACTCAATTAATAAGACAATAAGATAATCATTCAATAAAATAACGGAGAAAGAGAAAATAATTTATAACATGATTTTTTTGCTACTGCCAGTGCTACTAACATAAATTTGGGTAATAAAAATTAATTTCTGATAAGGTATGTCCTTGCCTCTTTTTCTGCCACCTTCTTCCGTTCCTGAATAGGTAGGTTCTTGTGATAACTTGACGATTTTTAACAGTATAACGTTCCAAATTAAAAAGTTAAAAACACTTGGCTTTCAATACTGAATAATTCAAAATAATAATATTAAAATGAAAAAATAATAAAAAATAGATAATAAAAAAATTGCAAAATGACTCCGCACAGAAAAAAGATATTTGTTTTGAAGAAAATTTCTTTGCATCAAAGAAAAATATTTATTTTCTATTAGTGAAAGAAATTTTTTTTCCAATAAACATTGTTCTTTAATTTAAAATGATTTTCTTGACTTTGAAATTATTTTTGATCAAATGAAAAAATTATGTTAAAGAAACGGTTTCTTAATAAAAATATTTTTCTGAGTGCCGTTCAACCTTGTATAATTTGTCATACTTAAAGTAACTGAAGGTGGACAAGTTTTTCTGTACTAAGAATAAGAATAAGAAGAAGTCCAGTGGCCACTTTGTGATAAAGAAGAGAATCACAGTGCACCACATGCTTTGAAATGAGCACGTGGATTTAACATTACTTTCCAAATAGATAAAGAGACAAACAATTATGTGTAGAAAGTAGTAATAGTACACGTAGCATCATCAATCATCTGAAGAAAGAAGATTCGATTGTAAATAGGGAGGAAGAACCGATGGAAGCTCTTCGCGTCGTCATGATTATTATTCCTAAGATATTAGAGGAACGAGAAAAAGGAGTAAAGTGGCTGTCTCTACCTACGTAATAGCGGCTTCTTACGTACATCCCGAAGTAACGACCAGACGTGGGGCCCAGAAACGTTATAAAAGAGTTAGACTAACGTGTAGCGCGTGTCTCTGTCCTACCTGGCCTATCTGGCCTACGTGGGGCGCACCTTGTGTGTAAATGTAAATACAAACCTATGCAACCTACGTGACAGGAAGAAGAGACCCAGGTGGTGTTCATGGCCTCCTATTTCGCCACAGGCGATCTATTCGCTATTCGTTATTTGCTATTTGCTATTTGCTATACGCTATAAGCCATTCGCCAATGATTTTGTGCCCTAACGAGGCGTCTTGCATACGCGCCAGTCAGCCACCATAATCCTAATGCCAATGTCAATGTTATTCTTCAGGCTTGATTGCATGATTATGCACCAAGTACGAACTGCACGAACCGAGATGGCTAGATGAGCACTCGATCGTATTATCCTTGATAAAATTATCATTTTATCGATACTGCTTGTGCAGTCGGCCGAAGAAAAGCAGATATCAGCTCTAAATTCTCAAGAACTTCTAGATTACAAAAGTGAAATCGACCGAGAGAAATAAGAGGAGCTTCCTCTTGAGATATTTCAAGATACTTTAGGAGACTTCAGCACTCACTTCACGAGTTGTCAACTTCTCGTGTTTTTTTTTATTTCTCATAAATCCGATCTATTTAGACTCTAAACGATAATTGGGGTTACGGGTGGGAATTGTGTCACGAGTAAAATGTTCTAGGATCAACATCGTTGACTTAACGCTGTCAGGCTTTTTGAGGTAGATTTAGGGGGTTTAGACCTGCAGTGTTAAGATGATAACAGGATTACATCAATTATTATGATGATCTATCAGTGCTTCCACTTTTGAAGAGTATTACACTCCATCCATCTCTACATCAAGTAACTGCCTATTTAACCATTACGTCCAATTGTTGTTTCTTTAACTGAAGGAGCTGAAGCATTGTCAGCTCGTTTACACAGATTTTCACCACCACCACCACCACCACCACCACCAACATCAGCAGCAGCAACAGCAGCCGCAAGTTAGTAATCAGATAATCGTTGGCTCGACATTCTTCATCCAGATTTGAATCTCTGCGAGACCTGTCTCGCGTCCCGTTATTCCGTGGGTTCTACTTTAAGTATTTTCTCCTTCTTTTCTTCTCGTAGCATTGTCATCTCGATTCCGAGTGACTCCTTGTTTCTTTCACCTTACTTCTCGCACTCGACAGTCTCCTTTTCATTTTCACTTGCCCTGCTTCTCTTCTTTATCTCCCAGCCACGATTCATATCGCGTGACATGAGCCTCAAAGAGGTTTTAAATTTGCCCCCAAGGAGGATATGATACTCACTTGTCATCAAAAATGGGATTGAAGAGAAAGGACGGGGTAATTTTGAAACGCGAAACTTTTTTTGAAGAGTTTTATACATTGCGTCAAAAAGTATAGATTGTCAGTTGACACCAAAAAATTAAAAAAATTTAAAACTAAATCCTGAAGTGTCACTTTTTGATCCAAAAGAAGATCAATGCATTGAATCTAGTAATGGATCACAAATGACCTACTTGGGTATAAATTTATTTCTCAGATGACAGGCTACTCACCACTTCAGGAATTATTTTGGTTCTTATATTCCACAGATGACGGCCAAACATCACTTATAAAAACAAAATACTTAGATTAAAGATTTCGGAAATTAATTATTCCCTTGAAAATAATGAAATGAATTGAAGTTATTTATTTAGAAAGGTAAACCGATACTGTTAAAGATTCAAAACCTTTCACACTAAATCCCAATGTTTCAAATACTGATTCAAAAGTGGATAAACGCAAAGCACAATGTAGAAACAGTTGACAACTACATAACTACACATTGAAAATTACAATTACATTCAAATCTACGTAAGTAGATGTCAATTGTTTTTCGTTAGTGCAACGATATGATCCACTTTTGGATCAAAATTTGATACCCGAAGATTTAGAGTGTTATTCTTATCAAAGCCTAGATACGGCATGTTCAAAAACAAATATATTCAGTGAAACTCATCATTTTCAAGAGAATTGTAATAATTCCAAACTGGTAAGTATCGAATGTTATTTCAATTTGCAACATTCTTTGGCCCTACGGTCAATAAACAATAAGACAGATTCTGGATGTTCGTGTAGATACATCGACATACGTTTAAACCCGAATGTAGATCTTCCTTAAGGTAAAACATAACCTATGTATGTCAACATTAAAAGAATAAAGATAAAAAATTGTTTGAAGAGTTTAACTATGGCGAAGAACGTGTAGTAATTTACATGTAGTAGATATGATAAATAAAACACTAAATTCGTTGAATTATTCAAGTTTAACATTTTTTAGAGAAATGTATAGTTTATCAAAAAAAGTTATTTTTTTAATAATTGCGAGTAAAATTTTTTGTAGATAAGAAGAGTTAGTTAAGACAAAAATTACAATTATAAATTCTAACCACAAAAAAACTAAAGAGGCTTCAATATAACAAATTAATATAAATATAAAATATAAATAAATATATCAAGTATAATATAATATAAATAATATAATACTATAATATTAAAAATATAATATATTATAAGAAATAAGTAGATACATAAAATCAATATAACATATTGGAAATAAAAGTGGTAACGTATTTTTGAAGGACAAACATATACTACATCATATTCAAAGAAATCACAGTTTTACAATGTCTAATGAGAAAGGTGAGTACTATATTGAAATCTAAACGGCGAAAGCTCGCCAAAGCGAAGTGAAATTTGAAATTGATTGAAGCAAGGTACAACAATTAAAAGACATTAACATTATAAAATACTTCGATGAATTTCTTTGATATTTAAGATTTCCGCCTTTAAATTAATAGACACTTTACTGTACTTATGTATAAAAATAGATTCAATGATTCTTCGCTTATGAGTATTTTTTCTCGTACTAAAACTTGTATATTTTTAAATTCAAAGTCAAAATTTTGGTCAAATTGACAACAGTGTTGTGCCAAAACTGTATTTTGATTACTTAATTCGCAATCTCTTTTATGGTCACTAATTTGAGTTTTGAGTCTCCTGTCAGTTTCGCCAATATAAACCTTCTTACAAAATTCTAATTTGGTGATATATATCACATCAGATAAGTTCTCTAAATTATCTTTATCTATTTAAAAAAAAGGAAACCTACTAAGTGTATAGTTATCAGCAAAATAAACATTAATATTAAATTTCTTTAAAGACTTTCTTAAACGTTTAGAAAGACCTTCAATACAAGGTAAAGAGACTTTTAGGTCAGTTTGTTTATAAGTTTCAAATCCATTTTTTTTAGAAGAACTATTGTATATTTCACGAATTCTCTTTGTAATAATGCTGTTAATTAATAGAAGTAGATAATTATTTTGTAATGAGGTTAGTTCAAGTTGACCTAAGTTTTCTTTTCTAAATTTAATATCAATTAATTTTACACATCTGTCTATGAGACCTTTAATTAGATCGACTAGTATCTCTTTTGGATCAAAAAATAATACTTTGGGATTTAGTGTACATTTTTATTTCAATTTTCTAAGGTAAATTTTTTTGCACTTTCAACAAAAATGAGTTTGCAGGCACTTTCACTTTTTGTAAAATTATAAAAGATATTTCTTTTTTATTTCAATATATGTAAAAGTGAGAAAATTCTAGAAATTTTCCTCATGTAAAATTACAAGTTTCTTCAATGTAATAGGTTCATTTCACATATGAAAAAAAATTAGTTTGTGATAATTACATCGAATTTGTGGTAAACCAAAGTCAGGATAGGGTGGCTTGCCTGATTACAAGTTTAGAGCCACTGAATATATAAACTACAGTAGTAACTCCCGCCAATGGTCAGACAAAATCAACTTGTCGAATCCTGATTGCCTGTCAATGTGTCACGTAGGAACGCATATTCACGATATTTCCGAGAATACCAATAATGAATAATCCGTTCAATTATATATATTTGGAATACATATTTCCTATTCAATTGGTGGAGATGACAATTTATGTCACTTTTAATTAAAAACGGAAAGGAAGGTTCAACGAACTTCTTTCCCTCGATTCTTTATTTAAAAATAGTTTTAATAGTAAATAATAAAAAGAGGTTTAGAAAATGATGATAATTTACAGGTTTAATCGGTGTACCTTTAACATGTGTTTGTGAATGACATGAAGATTATAGGAATTTGCAATTGATTGTGCGAGATGTTGAAGTCGAACGATCGATTAATGTCAATGCGCGGCGCGGTAAATAATGAGACTGCTTTCTCAATGTGCAGTATCTTCGTTCGTCATAACTTAGTGAAATGATACCATATAAATAACTTATA
Source organism: Andricus curvator (assembly GCA_932195095.1). Classification (NCBI taxonomy): domain Eukaryota; kingdom Metazoa; phylum Arthropoda; class Insecta; order Hymenoptera; family Cynipidae; genus Andricus; species Andricus curvator. The sequence goes on along the minus strand of CAKNYM010005156.1, from coordinate 539 downwards.
GACAACAGATCTGAGATTAACTTATTCGATAATGCGTGTATAAATTTGATTTTCAGGAAGCGAAAATCAATGATAATAATTATTTATTTTAAAATTTTCGGCCCGACAAAATCTGTACACCATATTAATTAAAATACCCTGGCGGAAAAATTATACATAGTGAGAAAAATTATTCATAATTTGTTTCACTATGTATAATTTTTCTGCCTGGGTCAAAAAAGAAAATATAATCACGAATTAAATAAATATAGGTAATAGGGTTGTCGTATATTTTCAAATAGATTTTTTCCTATTTAAATTAAAAGTACACTAAAAATTGAATATAATTTCTTGACTAGAGTTTTTTAGAATAAGTTTTAATATTTTCTTAATGTTTGAAATGTATACTTTTTAAGTTTTTTGCCGGAATATGAGGCATTCTGATTGGACCACTAGTTATTGGAGTAAACATAACCTATTTTCACGTTTATTATACAAAATTTATTTTGAAAGTACACGGAGAAAAATGGATGTTTAAACGTAACATCTAGATCTTCAGG
>CAKNYM010005153.1:0-13078 GCA_932195095.1 Andricus curvator | reverse complement strand
TTTACTCACATGTATATTAAATTTCGACCAGATTTTTTTAACAGTGTACACAATATACTATTTCAATATATAAAAAACTCATCTTCAAGCTAAAGAAATTAATTTCGAACTTGAAAGATTTTTTTTTTCTTACAAAAAGAGATTAATTTTCAACAAAATACAGAATTTTTCAACAAGTTGGTCTCCTAACTGAAAAAAGTAAATGTTAAAGCAAACATGGAATAGTTGAATTTTCGGTTGCAAATTTTTCAAGTCCTAAGAAAATATTGAAATTTTGAACTAAAAAAAAAGAAGATTTTACAACTAAATTGACGAACCATCAATTTAAAAAAATGAATTTGTAACAAAATAGTTCCACTTTCAACTGAGTAGTTGAATTTTGAACCAAAAAAGATTTTCTAGTCGCTATTTACAATTAGCGAAAATCTTGAACATTTTATCAAATAGTTCTGAAATCATATAAGATTTTCTGTAAAGTTCATCAAAAAATTTTGCTGAGCAAACTTTGGTATTGAGTCACATTTGAAGGAAAATAAAAATCTATAATCTAAAGTATACTACGCATTACATTTTAGGGAATATTTAAATATACTTGATCAACCATTATACTGGAACCTAATTATGATTTCTAAAGAAAAAAATTCAGTTTATTTTTTAGCAGTTTGTTATGAATTTTAGAGAAAATCTTATATGATTTCAGACTATTTGATACAATTTTCAAGATATTCGCTCATCGTGAATAACGAGTGAAAAACATTTTTTGGTTCGAAATTCAACTACTTAGTTGGAAGTGAAACTACTTTGTTGGAAATTAATTTTTTTGTTTGATGATTAATTATTTGAGTTGAAAAATCTTCTTTTCTTTTTTTGAAAATTTAAATATTCTTTTAAGATTAGAAAGAAAAAATTCAACTGAAAATTGAACTATTCCATGATAAGTACCGCGCGCTAGTTCTGCAGAGCATTACCGGACAGCACTGGTCCAGTGGAGATGCCCAGTACAGAGACTCCGGCAATCTGTACTGGGCCAGTACTGCGCCAGTGGTGTATTTCCACCTGGGTTACGAAGCAAGAAATATTTGAGAAGTCAATTCCTGCTTCCAGAAAGATGAAAACTGTTACTTTTATCCTGTTCTTCTTCGCGGTGAAATTATTTGGCAACTCTGCAGAATTCCCAAATAATATCACTATGAAGAAGAACAGGATAGAAGAAACAGTTCTCATCTTGCTGGAAGCAGCAACTGATTTCCGGAAACTTTCATAAACTTCAACTGAAAAGATCTTCGGCTGGTTGCACTTATATAGGTACCAGCCTTCACGTGATATTGACAAATATTACTCGTATTACTACATTCAGGCAGTGAAATAGCGTTTCTTCCTTATATCAAAGATCTATTTGCTATCCTTGAAAATGTCAGACACTCGGAATGTAGACTCGATCTACACGCGTCAATTGGAAACAAAAGACACGTTGCCAACGAATTTACACAAACGAAAAATTTTTGTCAACATTCTTGAGAATTGGCACTTGCTGATTATTTCAAATTCAGTGTGAAAATTACAGAATTAAAAGTGATGAATGTTGTGTGACGATACACCCAAATCCTGAAAAAAATTACTTGACGCTTCCAGGTTTTTTCCATGGGTATCTCAAGTTTTTTCGGGGTATAATTTTTTATAGTACGAAGCTATTCTGTTATAGGGGAAACCACCCTACAGTAGATAATGATTTACAGTAGATAATCTTAATTAACTGGAAAACGGACAAAAATTGTTAATTACTTTTGTTAGTATAACGTTTCAGCAAGGATACTGTATTTTCTAACGAAGTTTCACTGAAATTTTATAATTAATTAATGCGTGAGAGCATAAAATTAATTTTTAACCTGAAAAAAAAATATCACCTCTTCTTTATTCATACTTGTTCACTTAATGAAACTCTTTTATGACATGTTTATATATTAGAATCGAAGCTTGAAGTTTAATCAACAATATTTATTAATACAAAGTGTTCTTTCTTTATTATTTATAAATATTTGAGGACTTTTTATTAGATAATACATTTTCCAACAGTAGATAACCAACAGTAGATAATCGGAAAATTACAAAAAATGTCTCTGTCAAAATTGGCAGCTCTGCGTCTGTCTCGCAGTTGTTTTAAGCTCGGTTTTAAGTTAAAGGTTGTGTTTGTTTGTTTATTTTGATTCGTGAAGTTTTTAAATTCAAATTATTGCAAATAATAAACTAAGAAAATAGTGTAAATTATTGGTTATTAAGATATCATTTTTAGGATTAAGCTATGTAAAAATGCTGCACTTTTCTGTCATCGCAAGTCAGGTTAAATTTTATAAAGGTTAAATATCTCGTACCAATCGTAACAACCTCACGGTATATCAAAGATAAAAAAAATGTCAATAATTTAAACTTTTGCGATTTTTGTGAAATAATCATAGTTTCAACTATTATTTACTCAATAAATTGATTTTAATTGTAAGTATACTAATGATAAATCAAAATTATCCAGAATTGAGTATTCTGTCTAGCCAGAAGAAATACCAGAACCGATTATCTATTGTTGGACAAAGGTGTCAAAATCACAGCCTGAACCAGGTCTAATAAAAATGTTTAATACAGCCAATTGATTAATTTCGTGATATTTTTTTCTATAAGAATACTCAATTCAATATGTAAACTTTATTTAACAACGATAATCTTTCTTGATTTTTGAAAACTGATGCAGTTATATGCTGTTGAATTTTTTCCTATCTACTGTAGGGCGGTTTCCCCTATATCATTTTTCGGAACAATTGACTCGAAATATGTACATATCGTTTCAGATACGATTGAACATTTTTAATCATATCTCGGGTACCGATGAAGATTTTTCAAGATTTCTTGGATTAAATTAAAGATAAGAATTCAGGCTCGATGTCGCATTATAAGGAATTAAATTTATATTTTCGCGCCACTTTTAAACTCAAAGGAAATTATGTATCCTGAGTTACCGGGCGTGTAGTAAATGTATGAGAATCGTCTTATTTCCGAAAGCGCGGTAATTATATGTCATCACTTGATCTGAATGCGAATATTAATTGGTTGATTATGTTACTAGTCAACAATGAATGAAACGAGCGGGATAATCTTACCTTATCGCAAATCAATATCGGTTCCTCGTTCATTTCAATCACGGCTCTCTCAACGATTAAGTGTTCTCTAAGTGCTGAGCAAAGGCACTCATGTGAAAATTAAAATTATTTGTGTAGTACGTCACAACATAAAGAGCATTGCCAACGCGTCTTTATAGGTAAATTTTTAATTAAAGCTTTAAAAGTGTTTTATGCGAAGTGTTCTTATGTCATATATGAATTTCTATCTACAATGTGGGAATTGCCATTTGTTACAGCGTGGCGTTTTATTTATCATATTCAAATTATAATTAATCCGTACTAACGGATTGTATCATTACGAAGGAAAGGATCAGCTTTAAATAACAGAACGGGATCCAGAATTATTAGATCATCGGTTTCTAGTAAACAGAAAAAGGATCCAAGCTCACCAGCCGAAATTTATGGCGTTTTGGAACATGGATTAGTCCAGATGAGTAAAACTTCGTTATCCTTCTACATGACGTTGTAAGGTATCGTAAAACGACAATTTGTATCATGAATGTGATTTTTTTTACAAAATCTAGAGAGAACTATTTATTGTACCGTGATTATTCTATAACTTGTTTTTATTGCTATTTTATTTATTTGCTGATTGTATATTCTATGTGTGTGTGTACGTGTGTGTGAAAGTATGTTTGACGAAATTTTATGCCTTTAATGACCGATCAAGATGTAAATATAAGAAGGTTAATTTGACTCACCTTATTAAAATGTATGTTTTTATGAACATGAGATGTGTGGTGTCATTGCGCTGATTATTTGGTTTTTAATTATTTTTATTTTCGAATTTGCTCTGGGTAAATTTACTGGTTTCTTTATTTTAACTTTGCTTGGACTTTGAAAATTGTCAAATGAAAATAAAAAGATAAATTGAAAGAATATTAACAACTAAATAAAATTGAATAAGTGTGTAAGAAATAAAATTTCGTTACAGCATGATTTTCAGGTTTTTGAAGAAATTTCCCTAAGTCGTGATAAGAGTTGAAGTTGAGGTCTAAAATTTGAGAAAATCTTGAATTTTGTTTTTAAACTTCTCACGTGCTGTATTATTTTCAGAAGGTCAAAAAAATATTCGTTAAGTACTACTAGACGTGGAATTACATAAGCTTTCTAACTGTTTTTTAAAAAATGACGGTAGTGTACTCCACTTGAAGATTCACTATTTCAGTTACAAATTCATCAGATTAGTTGAAAACTACTCTTTTAAACTGAAAATTCAACTATTCCATTTTGGGTTTGAAATTGATCTTTTTAATTAAAAATCCAACTATTTTGTTGAAAATTTGTCTTTTTTAGTTAAAAATTCAACTATTTTGTTGAAAATTCGTATATTTTGTTGAAAACCCGCATTTTTCGGTAGAAAATTCATCTTATTATTGGTTAAAAATTCAACTATTCATATCCATGACTTTATTTGGAAATTTATCTTTTTTTTGGAAGTGAAACTATTAGGTTCAAAGTCAACTCTTTTGTTGTTGTTTTTTTTTTGTTCAAAATTCAATGATATGGTTGAATATTGATCTTTTTTAGTTGAAATGCAAGTATTTGGTGCCCGAATTGGTTTTACCTAAATATGAACTGGATTTTGAATGGAAGAAGATAAAATATAAATTTCATTAAATTATGATTGAGATTCATGGACTTGAAAGACATATCCAAGAAATGAATTATGTTTTTAGTGTAATTTAATTATTCAATTAATGGATGGTGCAAATATATTCAAGGATATCTTATAATACCATATCTCTAAAAGCTGTTCGAGTTAAACATATTAATTTAATCCTCAGAAGCTGAAAAAACATTATATATAATAAACTCGCGAAACTGTAGACATATTTCGAGTCCATTAGTTTGAAAAATGAGAAATATCAGAATAGTATTTTTGAATTCTGCAATTTTCACACTGAATTGGAAATAACCCGCAAGTGCCAATAATGAACCCGAAAGTCGTGCTGAAAGTTGAAGTTGAGGTAGAAAATTGGAGAAAATCTTGAATTTTGTTTTTAAACTTCTCACGTGCTGTATTATTTTCAGAAGGTCCAAAAAATATTTGTTGGGTACTACTGGACGTATAATTTCATAAGCTTTCCAACTGTTTTAAAAAAAAATGCCCTATCCCTTCTTTTCACCGAAATATCGTGGGTCGATGTCAGCAGTGATTTTTAATAGCACTCACAAGAGCCGTACGCACAATTTTCGACGGTAGTGTAATTGAATTTTGTACCAGAAACATGAATTTTCAACGAAAAAGACGAATTTTCAATTCAACAAGATAAATTTTCTTCCAAAACTTGTATAGTAAAATTTTTAGATGAAAAAATTAAATTTTTTAAGAATGTTTCATTTTCAAACAAAGTGAAGAATTTTCAATTAAGATGCTAAATCTATCACTGTAAATGTGGAATGTTAAAGCAAAAAGATGAATTTTCAACAAAACAAATTCATTTCTACCAAAAGAGACGAATTTTTGACCAAAAGAGGTAATTATATAATCATCAGTTGAAAATTTCAATTTTTAGTTAAGAAAATTAATTTTCAGCCAAGGAAAAAACGAATTAAAAAAAAACAGCTGAATTAAAAGAGATGAATTTTCAATTTTAAACATGAACCTTCAAACAAAAAAATTAATTTTTAACAAAAGAAAATATTGCAAACAAACTGGTGAATTTTCGACGAAATACATGTATTTTCAATCAAAAATAGAATGGTTAAATTTTAAGTTTAAAAAATTAATTTCAAACCAAAAAAAACACGAACAAATTTTCAACAAAATAGTTCAACACAATAATATAAAGCTACCCTTACAAATGAAGAATGATTGTTATTCAATTTTATATTGCAATAAAAGAAACATTAAGCATGCTCGCGAAAAAGTTCTCTGACAATTGCAGGTTTTCCAGACACCCTGTCCTGAATTAGAAAAAAATCTGAAAATAACTTGTATGATTTTTAAGATATTTTAAATGCCTACATATTTCCAATGATTTGGGATTATATATTCCAATTATTTCTTTTAATGATAAAAGTTTCTAAAAGAATTGTATCAAAAATTAATTTTTTTTGATAATTGAAGAAAATTAAAAAAATTCCAATAACTCTAGATTCCAAAATATTTTTCAAAAGCACCGAAAACTAAAAAATTTCAAATCTACTATAAACATCACAAATAAGTTCGATAGAATCATGTTAAGAACCTCGAAATTCTAAATTCAGTCTGGCATATTCTAGTGAATTATGGAAAAATTACCGAAAATTTTCTTTAGATAGCCGTATCTTGGAAAAAAATCAAGAAAATTTAATTTTCTGTATGACAGGGCACCTTCGATTTTTTCTTGATTTTTTTCAGATTAATAAAAATATGATGGAAATATCCTGTGAGTTTCGTGCTTGCTCAACTAATTAAGAAAAACTTATTTTTTTATAATATAATATAATTTTTCTTAAATATTACAGGGTGTCTAGTCACCTGGAAAATCTGGAAATGTCAGGGAATTTTTTCGCGGCCGTGCTATATTTTTTTTGAAAATTGTCACATAAAATTGAATAACAATGATTCTTCGTTCGTGAAAGTTTGGTTGAAATTCTTTTGTCTTTCGACTGAAGAATCCTTTCAGTTGGAAATTCAACTTCTGTTAAAAATTCTTCATTTTTTGCTGAATTCAACTGTGTTTGATTTAAAATTAAAACCTTTTTTCGTTAAAATTTTTTCCTTGAGAACTCATATTTTTTGGATGAAAATTCAAGTACTTAATTGAAAGTGTAATTATTATTCTGTTGAAAGTTCGTTGGTTTTTAGTTAAAAAGTAAACTAATGTCAACTAATTTCACGTTTGTGTGCATAATAGAAGTGACAAAAATTTAACATTTTATATATATATGTATATATATATATATATATAATTTTATTTTCAGTTGAAATAATTAATTTCCAACCAAGAAGAAAGGAATTTTCGAAAAAAGAGTTGAATATTTACAAAGAAAGATTGTTCAATCAATAAGGAAGAGAAATTTCATCCAAAATGTTAAGTTTTCAAGTTATAATGACGAACTTATGAAAACAAATTCAATTCACAACACAAAAATAGGCATTTTCTACCAAATTAATAGAATCTTTGACCACAAAAGACGATTTTTCAACAAAATAAGTGTATTTTGAAAGTGAAAAAGATCCATTTTATGACAAAAATGGAACATCTATATTCATAGTGAAAAAATTAATTTTCAACAAAAAAAGAAAAACAATTTTCAATAACATTCATTAAATTTTTAACCAAAGATATCAACTTTTTAGTGAAATGATGCACCTCCCATAAACAAAATAAATTTATAATCAAATACATAGTCGAATTTTCAACCCAGAAGATGAATTTTCTAAAAAAAGACAAATTTTCGACCGAATAGATGAATTTCAACTGAAACAGATAAATTTTCAACGAAATGGTCTAATTTTGAATCAAGAGATGAACCTTCACCAAAAAATTACCAATTTTCAACGAAGAAGGTTGAATCAAACATGGAATAATTAAATTTTCAGTTAAATTTTCGTCTCAACGAACAATTAAAATTTTTAGAAAAAAAAGTAGATTTTTCAATTAAAACGATAAATCATCAAATATAAAAATGAGTTTTTACTAAAGTAGTTCTACATCCAACCAAGAAGTTGAATTTTGAACAAAAAATGTGTCCCAATCGCTATTCACGATTAGCGAAAATCTTGAAAATGTTATCAAATAGTTCGAAAATCATATAAGATTTTCTGTAAAATCCATAAGAAAAGGTTGGAAAATAAATCGAGTTTTTTGTTTCAAAAGAAGGTAATTAGTGCACGCTGTTTGACATGATACTTGATAAGATGAGTGATTTCGGAGCTGGTCTCATTTCCAAGAACAAAGCAGTATTTACCTGTCTTTAAACTTTGGCATTGAGTGAAATTTGAAGGAGAATTAAAAATCTTTTATGCAAAACCGAACGTTTTTCGTACCTTTCTGTGCGTGTTTGTGGGACGCGAAGTTCTCGTTTGTCGGAGGGGGTATTTTGCCGGCCACGGCCGTAAAAGTATACTTTTACGGAGTGCGCGCATGCGCTTTTGGTCCAAGTGGCGACACTTTCCTGGCTCTCTCTTCTGACGCATGCGCGGTGGTTTTACATAAAAAATATTGTGTCACTCCGCAACAAACCAGACGTGGTTTGCTGAGCCGTAACAACAACTGTCAGATTATACGAGGGTGACTGCAGTGGAGGTCTGCTGTCGCCAGGGACTGAGAAGAGGAAATTTTCCTGGCGCATGCATAGTGGATGGGATTCCCGCACGTTCTGCGTGGCAAAGAACGCATCCCGACTATGCGCCACCACACTGCTGGGAACCGAACCTGGCAGTTGTCCTTTTCCTTCGGTCGTTCCTCTCACTCCGTAGTTCTACGATCGTTACGCGAGTGGAGCTCCGACTCTTATGAGAGGGAGAACGGCGATGCCACTCTGAATGTTCATTCGTGATTCCAAGCTCCGAGTGAGTACATCGTGGAGAAGAGATGATACAATCTAATGAGGAATATTAAATTAAAAGAGGACAAATGAGAGGACGCGCCAAAGGAGGTCGGATTCTTCCAGGTGGATTCCGTATAATTTCTTTGTCTTAACCTGTAAATTCATCTTCGCGTTTCAACGTCCTGTCTCGAATCAGTAGACACACGCCCTTGAAATTTGTCAATTGCTGACCTCGGTCAAGTTCAACGCGTTTTCATTCGAATCAGTGAGCATCAATTACAAAGAAAATGTCGGTTCTTATTTTACTCTCGTTTTGAGTTGGCCGGAGGCAAACTCGTCATAATTATTGTACTCGGTATCAATTACAAAGAAGATGTCGGTTCTTAGTGTACTCTCGTTTTAAGTGAGCTAAAGGCCCACTCGTTATAATGATTTTACTCAAGTCTAATTCTGTTTGTAGACTTCCTTAATCAATTATATCGGTGTTTAATTTTCAAAAGTTGATTTTCTCTTAACCTCACTTCCCCCTGCGTCACTCCTTACTCCACCGCTCTGTCGGAGCGGTCAGGCGAATAAACCATTGGTTCAGAAGTATTCAGATAATTTAAAGTATTCTTTTGGTAGTTTTAAACTAGAAAAACTATCTGGCGCCCTTCAGGCATTTCAGTCCAAGTGCTAATGAAATAATAAAAACTTTAAATAATCGGCAAAAGGCAAGTTATAGTATGTATGTGTTTATGTATGTATGTAGATTTTTAGTCTGTTAGCACGATAACTTTCGAAAGAATTGACAGATTGGGTTGGCTTTTGTATACTCTTCGATGAATCCTAAAATAAAGGTCAAGTTCGTTAGTCAGTCATTTCGGATGAAAATTCAAAAAGTGAGCGCATTTAAAAAATTTTTGAGACCACTTTCCTAATATTTTGAAATTCTATGCACAGAAGTTCATAGTACTCAAAAATACGAACAATTTATAATAATTCCTTTTTTTGACGAAACAAAAATTACTGGAGTTATAGCATTTACGAAATTCCAAAAATTAAACAAAATGAACATTTTAAGCCATGAAACGCACGATATGAAAAAAGTCTCTACCTCCGAAACCTCTCCTGCTTCTGTAATTCCCACCCCTCAATCCCCATCTATTACCCGCACCACCCCTATCACTGTTTCTATCCCTTTCATTGAAGAAAAACTGCCGTTGTCATTTAGACATGAATTTGACGTATTCGCGCATTTGATTCTTATAGCTGTTGCGCTTTTTTTGTTGCTGTGAGAAGCGATTGTATCGTTCACGGTCTTGGTGCGTCGCATGGAGACGTTCACTTACGTTCTTGGTCTGCTAGTGATAGCTAGGTTTAAGGAGGTGGCCGATTTTTCGAATTTGATTTCGCAATCCTGGGAACTGACTCGGATTTTGGATTTAATTTATTTTTGGATTCCGAACCACGGCTTTCATTATCGATTTGTCAAGGATATAAAATCACCGGTATACAATTATAAGAGGACTAGTCAGTGCGGTCAGTCAGTTTTTTTTTCTTGTAAATTTTATTTCTCTCTCCGGCTTTCGCGCTGAGTTAAATTTGGTCTCCGCTCCGGCCTGCGTAATGGCCTCGTGTACGGGATTTCGGCCATCGACCACGTGTTCACAGTAGACCCCCCTTTTTCCGGTACTTAGCGTTAAATTGATAGTTTTCTAGGTGCTTTAATCGCATTGTCGCGTATAACCTGTCAAGGGGATTCTTATTTATGTGAAATTTTAATTTTTTTCTTGAGATTCGCCAATAAATGTCTAGAGATAGAGAATAGCCGTTGTGTCTATGAAGAACCGCCCCTGAGATTCCTTGCTCCCTTAGCTTTTCTTTTCTTAGGTTTACCGGTCTTCTTTTGCTTTATAATCATTCCGATTAATTTTTTTTAATTATTGAAATTTGCAAAATATTGCAAAATAGCAACGGCCATACCACGCTGGGAACACCATTTCCCGTTAGATCACTGAAGTTAAGCAGTGTTGGGCGCGGTTAGTACTTGGATGGGTGACCGTCTGATACTACTGCGTTGCTGTTGGCGGTCGTGGGAGTGGTAAGCCCACACTTGTAGTTATTTACTACAAGAAACTATCCACCTAGAAACACTACCCGAATCGGGTAGTGTCACGCTTACCCCTAGAGGCTCGCCGAAAGGGAAATAGCTTAATGGTATAGTTAATTGAAAATTGCCGGTTCACCAACTATTTTCACCATCGCTATAGGGGCCTGGCTGGCGCCCAGATTGAGAAAAATATACGTGTGTTTGCACAACGACGGTATCGGCCATTGACAGGTGGAATAAACCATCCCTTGCAGTTCTTACTTTTTGAATTTTTATCCATAATAGCTGGTTAACGAACTCGTTCTTTCTTTATGGGCCTTAGAAAAATGTGCCAAGGCACAATCCAATCTGATCAATCTATTGAAAGTTATCGTGCCTACGAGATACTATAGACTGCAGACTACAGACAGACATAAAACTAATATTTTCTCATTAGAATGAGAATGTAAATACTGTAATTATACATTTTACCAAATGCCTAAACAGTTCATGAACTGCTAGCGAATTGTGTAATAATCAATAGTTAATCTATCGGTATAACTATTCTAGACATTTCATGAAACGACTAACTTTCTATCGAACACATAGTGTAATGAAGCTCAATGAATATCATTTTAAGTAAGTAAGTATACCATTAAGCCATTTCCCTTTCAGGGTAGGTGTGAGTAGTAGTAGTAGTCAGCACTAAGCCGTTGCTTTGGATTGTTTTCAAAATATACGGAGAAAAAAGTGCTGGAAATTTTAATTGACCGAGTCTGTGACTTTAGGATAGGTCTGAAACCATTTGAAAATTTGAAAATATTGTATTGAAAAGCATGCAAATAGTGCTTGAATAAATATAAGACTTCGTAAATTGCGTCCAGCATGGTCAGTGAAGCATTCCTAGACTCCACCAACAAAATATCACAGACAAATTTGTAAGTCGTTCAACACTCCAATATTAAATTCTCGAAGACAGTCAAGCAAGGGTTCATAGACTGTCAAAATAGCCATTTATACTAATATAGAATCAAAAATTCTTTTTTGAATTTATAATATTATTATTTTTAACTTATATATTTATTTAAACATGATGTAACAACACACAATAAAAAATCTTGGCGTTCTGCTACAGATGAAAACTGCGTGGCCGCGTAAAAAGAATTTTAGTGAGGACTGCGAATTAGACAGCTTTCTGCAAGACTGACTTTGCTCAATAAATTAAACAATTTTTGTTCAAATAATTGAAAAATATAATTTTTCACGAAAAATTATTTTTTGACCAAGGGATGATTCTACGTAAAAAAAGGGTTTTTCTTCATTTAAACTAAAATTGTTTTAATAATTTTTCAAATTTGTGAGGTATAACATAAAAAGTAATGGCACCATTCCATTTTACGGAAAAAAATATAACCCAGCTAATAGAAATTTTTCAGACAATTTCCTATGTAGTATGAATGAAGAATTCCATAGTACTACGGCACATGATAAAATTTCAGTTTAAACATTGAATTGTGTTATTTTTCTTTTTTACATTGAAGAATTTGATTATAGATTGAAAAAATTAATAACAAGTCAACAAAAAATCAAACTTTGTGTCCTTTGTGCTCTTATTGTGAGACGCACTGTTTATAAGTTGCAGCGTTATAAACAATTTATTCTAATGAAACTGATGTATTCACCGAATTATATCAATAAATTATTAAACAAAGTTTCAACTTGGGCAAAAACTTATTTGCATTGACACTCTTAAAAGATGAAAGAATTATTGAGATTATTTCGAAAATACTTTTTATAAATTGTTATTAAAAAGTGGCTATTTTAAATGAAATTTTTAATGAGAAATAGCAATTTTAGCAACAATCCACGAAAAGTATTTTTGATTCTATATCAGAATAATAAATTTTGTTAAATAAATGAGGAAATTCTTTAAACAATTGTTGTGTATCTTTTTGCAAAAAAATAACCCAAATATTCGATTTCTAATATCTTGGCGATCTCTCAGTGTTTCAAGAAGTATTAGTGGTGACTTGGTTAACTTCTAAACAACTTTTCATTATTCATTAAAATTATGAATGTGAAGATGGCTTTTATGCAAATGTTTTTGTGATGAAAAACAAACCCACTTTATTCTATTATGAGACACATTCTTATATTTTATTTTAATATTTTCATAAATATTTTATATACAGAAATACGAACTTGAAAATAAAATCTGCTTACAACCAGTTTTTTGCAATGTAATAATGGCCATCTTCTAATTTATTTTGAATAGAAATAAGTGTATTATAAGTAATTTTGCGAAGATTGAGACAGACGTAGGAATACTTAATGCCAATAAAACAGAGAAAATACT
>CAKNYM010005152.1:0-12750 GCA_932195095.1 Andricus curvator | reverse complement strand
CAAATTTTACACAAATCTAATACCTTCTCTAGATGAGAATGTAAAAAGTAGTCCATCTTCAAAACATTGAGATATAGAATAATAATAAAAAGTGAATGAAATTTAATTTTAAACAAAATATAAATTAAAAAATTGTCGCATTTTTCAAAATAATTAAATTAGCAAAATTTTGGATCTAAAAAAATGATTTCAAACTGGGAATTCATTTTTTGAAAAAATTGTGATAATGATTCTTTCTGTATGTTTGGAATATTATTAATTCTGTTATTAAACTTAAATTGGCAAATAAAAAAAATGTTCTCGGTTTCAACGTTTATCCATGAAATCAAATGAATTAAAAAAAATTATTTCCGACTACAGCTTTATTAAGTAAATAAGTAAAAGTTGTTAAACATGTAAACACTGTTTAAAATTCAGAAATATTTTTTAATATTTCTCTTATAATATATAATTTTACGATACTTTTAAATTTTATTTTTTAAATGGAAAATATAGTAATCATAAATAAAATTATCTTCTGATTCCGTATATAAACAAGAAATTGTATATTTATGTCATATTATTAAACTTAAATTGGCAAATAAAAATTTTTGCTTCCCGGTTTCAACGTCTATCCATGGAATAAAATTAATTTAAAAAAAATTAATTTCCGACTACAGATTTATTAAATAAATAAATCAAACTTGTTAAACATGTAAACACTGTTTAAAATTTATAAACATTTTTAAATATTTCTCTTATAATATATAATTTACGAAACTTTGAAATTTCATTTTTTAAAATGAAAATACAATAATCATGTACAAAGTAATCTTCTGATTGCATATGTAAACAAGAAATTATAAATTTGTATCATAGTATCAAACTTAAGTTGGCAAATAAAAATGTTTTTTACTTGGTTTCAACGTCTATCCATAAAATCAAATGAATTTAAAAAAACGTTCAATTAACAGGTTCTTCAAGTAAATAAGTTAAACTTGTTAAATATGTAAACACTGTTGAAAATTTATAAATATTTTTCAATATTTCTCTTATAATATATAATTTTACGAAGCTTTTAAATTTTATTTTCAAGGGCATTGGAACCAGGACCCAGCCTCAAAATTGAATTTCCTCATTTTACTCAATAAATACTAGAATTAAATCTTTTTCAGATAATTAGGGTCTATTCCTGTTTTGAATCGATTTTGTATTTGGAGTGAAAAATTGGCTAATTTCTAAAAACTAATTTCTAATTTCTAAAACTATTGAAATTGGTCAATTTTTCACTTCGAATACAAAATTGATTCAAAACAGGAATAGGCCCTAATTATCTAAAAAAGATGTAATTATAGTATTTACAAAGTAAAGTGAGGCAATTAATTTTTGAGTTTGGGTCCTGGTTTAAACCCCCTTAATTTGAAAATGTATTCATCATGTGCAAAATTGTTTTCTGATTTCGTACGTCAACAAGAAATTGTAAACTTATATAATGATAAAATGAATAATCATTGAAATATGCCCTTACTGAATCAAAAGGGATCAAATTCATTTTCATTTAGTTGATAACTTCAAGCCAGTATTAAATTAAGAAGAAGAATTAGGTAGACCGATAAAAAAGAACATCGGAGAGAAGAAAAATCTAAAATTGTAAAGAAGATTTTTTAATTGGAATTAGGGTCGACAGTATTTTTTTCTGCAATTAATTTTTTTTTAATATATGTTTTTGTTGATAAAATAAAAATTAGATTTTTTATGTTCCTTCCCGGACTGACTCAACGGAGTCGTCAGTAAGGCAATGGTGAATCAGTCCTGCCTTATACATTTTACAGGTTATCTGACCTAAATTCCATTATAATGTGTATTTTCCAAAAAATGTTATGTTTGTCAGTAAATTTAGTAAATTTTGCAGTTAATAATATAATGCATTTAAACCACGTATAGGGTTTGAAACTGAATATGATTGATATAAATTTTAATTTTAATTTTAAAACACACAAAAATTGATGTTGTTCCGACCACGGATAGGGGCGAAAACTTAAATGAAAAGATCAAAAATTATTAAGTTGATAAGCAATTTTTATTATTTTTATGAAATGAATAGTGAACCAAAAACTGCAAAATTTGCCAGATTTATGACTGATTCACATTGTCTTCCTGACGAGTCCAGTCAGACAGTCCGGGACGAAACATAAAAAATCTCATTTTTATTTCATTAACAAATTATTTTTTTCGTCAATGAATTGCAGAACAAAAATAAGTACTATCGACCCTGATGCCAATTAAAAAATCTTCTTTACAATTATGATACTCGGGTCAATTAAAAACGATATCTCTCGAAAGAACAGCAAAGATGTCATCTAAGAAAAATCTAAAAATTGATGTTTCTCATTTCAGAATCATCAGGGCCACCGTAAGAACGACTCGATAGCCTCAACTTCGAGTTCCAGCAGTTCCCAGTTCTACTGTGACCTTGATTCTTTGCCCAGTTCTCCGCATAATTCCCTGGACCGAAGAACCTCGCCATCTCAGATGTCCAGTTCGTCTTCCAGTTCATCTCTTCCATCTCTGGACGTTTCCCTAAGTTCCGGAGGAGGAGGCGCTTCCTCTGGCCACAATTCACGTTTAGCACCTCAAGTTGCAGTCACAGCCAATGGTAGTAGTCCCAGCCACCCTGGACTTCCAAGTCCAAGTCATTCGCACAAAAGTTCTCCCGATTTTTATATTATTAAAGTAACGATGGAGAGCGACAACGTGGAAACAGACGGCGTTGTTCTTTACAAATCGATCATGCTCTCAAATAATGAGAGGACCCCTCAAGTCATTCGCAACGCGATGCTGAAGCTGGGGATTGAGGGCAGTCCAGATCAGTACACTTTGGCTCAAGTGTTGCCAGATCGCGAAATGGTCCTGCCTAATTCAGCGAATGTTTATTATGCCGTGAACACTGCCCACAATTTGAACTTCATCCTCCGACCCAGGCGAGATGTAAACGATGGGACCACGGATAGTCCGAAAAACAAAACGCCCAATCACAAACGGTAGTCTTAGTTAAGTATTTACGCATTTACAACGGAGCAGCGGCAGCTCAGAGACTGTAAGAATTCTCGAAATGACTTTCAAAGATCTGTTTGAGAAGACCTGTATTATTTTTTTCTTTCCTAGGAAAAGACGTACTCTGCCAGAAATTTTTTATGAATTTTACGAATCGATCGTTGACTGGATTAAGGGAGATTCGTGGCTTTCTCATATCATGATAAATCGATATTAGTACTGACGATGTAGTTGTTATTTGTAAATCGAAACGCGTGAGAGGTTTGACGATATAGTACAATTACAGCGGATGAATCTCCTTGTATATTTATATTTTTTTAGTGCAATCAAGTCCGGATTACTGTTGTATTTCGTGAGAAATGTTCATCGACTTGAACGGAGACCTTAAACATTAAACCAATGAATTAAAACCCATTCAGGTGTGAGTGGGTGCGTTCCATTGTGGAGAAGAATTTATTGTTCAGTAATTAAGAGTGATCCACGTTTGACCTGCTAAACGTTTAAACAATTCGAATAATTTTTACGCTTACCCGATTAGACATTTAACCGATAGAAAAGTTCGTTCGGGTAAATTTATGTCGTTTTCAACTTATTTAAAGTAACTTCACGTAGTTCAGTTTTTCAGATTAATAGTCAAAACATAAGAAGCCAAAAAAAAACAACATTTTTTTAACTGTATCGATAACAGGGGAAATAGGAGAATAAATTCTTTTAATTAAAATTAATGTAGGAACTATATTAAATTCAATTTGAAATGCTTTAAATTTCTAACATTTCCAGTAAAAATATTGCATTTTCGACAAAATAGATGAATTTTTAACCAAATGGTTCAATTTTCAACTAAAAAGATGAATTTTCAACAAAGAAGATCAATTTTCTACCAAAAAAGTCCACTTTTTAACAAAATACGTGAACTTTCAACTAAAGAAGATTATTTTGCAACCAAAAATCGAATAGTTAAATTTTCAGTTAAAAAAATTAATTTTCTACGAAAAAAGAACAAATTTTCAACAAATTAGAAAAATCCTCAACCAACACAGATTAATTTTAATCCAACAGTTGCATTTTTAACCAAAAAAGATGAAATTTATACTAAAAGAGATGAATTTACAAACCAAAAAGACGAATTTTCAACTAAAAAAGATCAATTTTAGACCAACACTGGAATAGTTAAATTTTCAGTTAAAAAAGTTAATTTTCACCCAAAAAAAACGTCTTTTCAATAAAGTAGTTCATTTTTTAGCCAAAGAGATGAATCTTCAACGAACAGAAAAATGGATTTATAACAATGTAGTTGAATTTTCCAAATAAAAAAGATAAATAAAAAAAAAGCTGGAATAGTTCAATTTTTAATTTAAAAAATTAATTCTCAGCTTAAAATGTAACGATTGATAGGTTTACAACAAAATATTTAAATTTGAAATGAAAAACAGTTGAATTAAACCAAAAAGATAAATTTTCCAGAATATAGTTGAATCCTCAAACAAAAAAAATTATTTTTCAAGCAAAAAGTTCCATTTTTAACCAAAAAAGATGAAATCTCCATTAACAAAGTTTAATTTTTAACCAAGAAAGATTTTTTAGTCAAGAAGGAAACTTTTTTTTCAACCAAATTAGTGTATTTTCTACAAAAAAGTTAAATTTTCAACACGAAACTATGAATTTTTAACCACTCGTTAAATAATTTAATAAAAGAGTTGAATTTTCAACTCAAACAGACGAATTTTCAACAAAACAGGATAACCTTTTAATAATATTTTTCGAAGTTGCTTCACGATAATTCAATTTGCAACCAAAAAGTTTCCCTTTTAACCAAGAAAGATCAAATTCCCACCCAAAAGAGATGAACTTTCATCAAAAGAGAAGGATTTTCCATCAAAAGAGTTGAATTTTTAACCAACAAAAATTTTTCCGTTAAAAAACACAAAAAATTTGCAACCAAATTGTTGAGTTCTTGACAAAAAAGTTTAATTTTCGACCAAGAAAGATTTTTTAGTCAAGAAGGAAACAAAAGTTCATCCAAATTGTTGAGTTTTCTACAAAAAACTTAAATTTTCGAAACTAAATATGAATTTTTAACCAAAAGTTGAATAAATACCAAATTAGTTTAATTTTCAACACAAATAGACGAATTATCAACAAAATCGTTGAATTTCCAACCAAACAGGATAACTTTTTATTAAAATTGTTGTATTCGCTTCAAAATAATTAATTTTGCAACTAAAGAGTTGCACTTTTAACCAACAAATATAATATTTCTACCCAAATGAGATGAATTTTCATCAAAAGAGTTGAATTTTCAGCTAAATCATTGAATTTTGAATAAAAAAGTTAAATTTTCAACCAAGAAAGAGTCCAGAAGGAAACAAAATTGCAACAAAATTGCTGAATTTTCTGAAAAGTAGTTAAATTTTTAAAACGAAAATATGAATTTTTAAGCAAAAGTTGAATAAACTACCAAATTAGTTTAATTTTCAACACAAATAGACGAATTTTCAACAAAACCGTTGAATTTTCAACCACACAGGATAAATTTTTAATAAAATTTTTGAATTTGCTTTGAAATAATTAAATTTGCAACCAAATGGTTGAATTTTAAACCAAAAAAGACGAATTTTCCACGTAACATTTGAATTTTCAACCAAAAAAGATGACTTTTGAACAAAATTGTTGAATTTTCATCAAAATAATTCTATTTTCAACATAACATACGAATTTTTAACGTAAGATTTGAATTTTCAACCAAAAAAGATGACCATTGATCAAAATTGTTGAATTTTCATCAAAATAATTAAATTTTCAATTAAATAATAAAATTTTTAACCAAAAAAGATAGATTCTCAATCAAAAATAATTTAATAGACTACGCAACCAAAAAGAATTAGCTGGACAAAAAAAAGTTGAATTTTCTTGTTGCACTCTATTAATTCAGTTCGCATTTAAATGGAAAACCCAGAATAGGTACAAAGACGCGAATAGGGAAAGGACTATGAAACCTGCGATAAATAAATGAAAATGTTGATAATTTATAGACTAAAAGATGTTTGAATAAACATTGAAGTTCAGTTTTCATACTTTTAAAATATTAGGTCAAAAAACTAAAAATTTGGCTTAGAAAATAAATTGAACATTTTAGGCCCTGAACTGAAGTTAGTTGAAATAAAAGAAAAGTTGAAAATGATGGAAAGTTTAACCGAATGAACTTTTCTACTAGTTAAATGTTTAGATGGATAAACGTAGACATAATTTGAATTTTTTAAATGTTTAACCGGTCAAGCGCGGAGCACTAGTGATTTGGGGAGACCACCCTACAGTGGATAATGATCTTGCAGTAGATAATCAATTATTAAAAATACTTATGCATGTAAAATAATCAATTTAATATAACTAATAGTTAAGACATACGTGTTAATATATTCAAATTAGAATTGATTATTTTACTTTTATTTTTGGTTATAATTAATGATTATCTACTGTAGGATCATTATCTACTGTAGGGTGGTCTCCTCTAATCATTTATAAAAATTAATTCTTCCACATGTAGTATTGTGTATATGTACGAGTATTTATATTTCGCAGATAACCTAGGATACACATAGGACCCGAAACTTTTGTAAATAATAATGGTCCAAAGAGGTATGTCTTATTGAGAAAACTGTGCGACAAGAAGAGCAGATTCTTCGTAACTCTTCAAGACTTGATCCATTCCATCGAATCATATAGGATAACTTTTTTTACCACGTCCATGCGCACTCTCTTCCGTTCGGTTTTCTCAATCACACCTCTGATTAGAAGTTTATTTTATTTTCTTGTAATGTAACGCTCCATTTATCCAGGGAGAAAGACAAAAATTCTGTGATACTGGAATCTCTCCTTTCGGCCTCGTGATAGAATCTCAAGCGGGGAAACAATACTCAATTACCTGATCGGCGTTTAGAGTATTTAGAAACAGTGTCAATTTATACATTTTTACCCTGAGACCAATATCCGGAGCCCCCGAAAATCCAAAGTGTAACGTGGAGCCAGACTGCGAAATTATCGGAATTAAAGCGCTAGATCTTTGATTGATTTGTAGAAATATTTAGAGAAATAGTGCTTTGATTTCTGCACTCTAAAAAGTCTGGGTCCAGAGAAGCGTTAGTCTTAGGCAATTTTGTACTTACTTTCATTGATCATGTATCTCTTCACTAATTTACTCACCATGTATGTACAACTTTTTCATTTAACAAGATCGACAAAGTGACCATAAACTTGACTTGTTATTTACGATGTCCTAAATATTTCGAGCTATTGATGTGTAAACATCTTAGACCTCGATATGGGGAGTCGCGCCTGAGTCCAGTGAAACCACGACTCGAAGGTGTAACGCAGGCCTCCGACACAAGCGTTGTGTCGCGTGTCAGAGACACTGTAGGAGCTCTCTCTCGCTCTCTTCCCGCCCCCCTCTCTCACAAGTTTTAATTTTGACTACACACCCCTCTTTCAAACCATTGTTATTGTGCTTGGAAAGTGACCCAAAAACTGAAAAATAGCATTTTTCTATTAAATTCATACTAAAAACGGTATTCTTTGGATTTTTTTGACAAGAATGATTTTTAATTGATAAGGGACAAGTTCTCAAGTAGTATTTTGTCATTATTTAAACAATTTCCATTTGTTTAAACAATCTTTCTCCCTCAAATTGTAACAAGTTATTATTCTCTGGAATTTATATCTCGAAAATAATAATTTTCCACGACTTACAGAGAAAAATATATTTTTAAACGAATAATAATTGTTTAAAGAATTGTAAATTATTTACAAACAGGAGGAAAATATGCTGTTTCTAATTTGAAAAAAAGAAACAATTTTCAATATTTTTCTTATAATTTTTTAGTACTTACATGTGTAATAATAATGATAAGTGTCATAATAATGAATTTTTCATAATGAAATTTCAATTTTTATTATTCTTCTTCATGTAATATAATTAGCCTAATTCTAAATGTAGATGCGTAATATAAGTGCGACACAATGTGCTCTTTCAGAGAACTCATATCGGTCCGCATCGGATTTTTTATAAACAAAGCTTGACTAAGCAGACCTGGAAGAGACTGCGTTTTAAGATCTAAAAAAATAGTTTGAACAATCAATCAAGAAATTAGGCAGTGTTCAAAATTATATTATTTTCAAACAATTTTAACTTAAAAACAATACAATTTAGTGATTATAAGTTGTTTCTTGGAAAATCTAAATTGAAAAATGTCATTTACAAATTGAAAATTAAAAAAAAATGTAACAATGCAACTTTTAAAGTTTACATTCAGCACCCTGAAATTCGAACGATTCAGGGTTCATTTTATTTTAAATAATTCAATTTTATTTATTTTATTTTTGAATATTTGATTTATAATTTCTTATTTTGAATAAACAGTAAAGTATTGTTAAATATTAAAACAAAAATTTTTTTATTAAAAATTTTCAAACTGTATGCTTAAAAAATGGAGTAATTTAGAATGCAATAATATTTTAATAGAATTTGAAATTGAATAAAAACATTTAATTATGAATATATTAATTAAAATGTTTTTGAAAATTGAAAAAAGATTTTGAAGTTTCAATCGGATGCATACATTTCATTAATTACTAAGGCTTTCGAATTGAAATAGTTCAATTTTTAACGTAAAGATCTATAAATTATTCAATTATGAACAGATTCAGAATCGTCTTATAGAATCAATTTTATTATTATTCTATTGTTAACAGTCGAACATTTAAATTTAAAGTTCAATTTTAAAATTGAATACTTAATTCATATTTACAGTTTATCAAATTAACATTTTTCTTGTTTTTTGTTGTTGTAAAAGTTAACCCGTGCCCCCGAGCCTTTGAAATTAACATGGGGGTTTAAATGGGAAGAGCTTGATTTTCAAAAAAATGGAAAAAAGAGCTACTTGTTATAAACTTTTTGGGAATTAAAGTATTAAAAAGGTATTAAAATTATTGTTTGAACATGCGATAAGATGTTCAGTGAATAATTTCCACCCAGCAAGTTTTAATTTTGACTCCCCAACCCCCTTTCAAGCCATTGTTATTGTGCTTGGAAAGTTACCCAAAAACTGCAAAATAGCAGTTTTCTATTAAATTCGCACTAAAAACGGTATTCTTTGGATTTTTCTAACAAGAATTATTTTTAATTGATGAGGGTCGAGTTTCGAAGTATTTTGTAAATAATTGTTAATTATTCAAACAATTATTATTTGTTTAAGAATTATATTTTTCTTGAAATCGTGGAAAATTATTGTTTTCGGGATATAAGTGATAGATTTTATGTATGGTAAGAATGTTTTGTTTTTTACATAATTGGTCATTATTTAAACAATTTCCATTTGTTTAAACCATCTTTCTCCCTCAAATTGTAACAAGTTATTATTCTCTGGAATTTTTATCTCGAAAATAATAATTTTCCACGTCATACAGAGAAAAATATATGTTTTAAACGAATAATAATTGTTTAAACAATTGTAAAATATTTTAAAAATATTTGGAAACTCGTCATTTATCGATTAAAAATAATTCATGTTGAAAAAACACAAGAAATACCGTTTGTAGAATGAATTCATTAGAAAACTGCTATTCTGCATTTTTTCGGTTTCTTTTTCATTCTGCTTTGAGAATTCCCGCCAAGTATTTAAAGTCTAACAGGAGGAAAATATGCTGTGTCTAATTTGAAAAAAAGAAACAATTTTCAATATTTTTCTGATCATTTTTGAGTACTCAGATGTGTAATAATAATGATCAGTGTCATAATAATGAATTTTCGATAATGAAATTTCAATTTTTATTATTCTTCTTCATGAAGTGAAAATTTGCAAAATTTCAATTTCAGTTAACGTTTACCGAAGATGTTTACACATAAATCTGTCTTGGGTCGTAGTTTAGGACGCACGTGATGTTTTTTTTTAACGTTGCCCAAAATTCTCTCAACACATTGGAAATAGGTTATTTCTGACGAAAATAGGGAATAATTCTCTTAAATAAAATTCATGATAATACCATATTGAATTCAATATGAAACACTTCAAATTCCTAAGATTTCAAGTCAAAATATATTACATTTTCAACAAAATAGTTGAATTTTTAACCGAAAAAGACCAATTTTCAACTGAAAAATTAATTTTTAACCAAGAAGTTGCATTAACAAAAAAATAGTTAAACTTTTAACCCAATAGTTAAATTGTGAAGGAAAGAAGACGAATATTTTCGAAGACAGTTGAATTTTCGAAAAAAAGTTAATTTTCTACCATAAAAGATGAATTTTTAGTCTAAAAGGACGAATCATTAACAAAACAATTTTTTTTTTAATTTTCAATGTCTAAATATGCATTTTCAACAAAATGGTCAAATTTTCAAACAAAAAAAGATTTAATTTTAACCAGAAACAATTGAATTTTCAAGCCAAAAAATCGAATTTTCAACAAAACAGTTGAATTTTCGATTAAAAAGACGACTTCCACAAAAGAGTTCATTTTCAACCAATAACGATGACTTGTCTACCATAAAAGATGAATTTTGTATCAAAAGCCAAATTTTCAACCACTTGAATTAAACGAAAAAGACGAATTTTGAACAAAATAGTTCAATCCTGAATCAAGTAGATTAATTTTCAATGAAGAAACATTTATCTTATACCAAATAGTTTGATTTTAAATTGAAAAACATATTTTTTAAACCAAAAAAGGAATCGTCAAATTTTCAATTTAAAAAATTAATTTTCAAGAAAAAGCGGATTTTAATCTTGTTGAATTTAACCAAAAAATAATAATTTTTAACCAAATAGTTGCATCCTCAAACAAAAAGACGATTTTTCAACAAACAAGATTAATTTTCGAACCGAAAAGACGAACGTTCAACAAAATACATGAATTTTCTACCAAATAGTTGAAATTTCAATTTATGAAGGATAAAATAGGATAGTGCCAATTTCAGAAAAAAATTAATTTGTAAAAAAAAATCGAATTTCTAACAAAAAAGTTAAATTTTCAACCAAAAAGTTGAATCTTTACAAAAATTAATTTTTTATGAAGTAGTTAAACTTTCAACCAACTAGTTGAATTTTCAACCAAAAAAGATGGTTTTTTAAATAACTAGTTAAATGTTCAACCAAAAAGATCAATTTTCCACCAAGAAGATTAATTAATATTCTACCAAAAAACACGAATTTTGAACAAAATATGTACATCAATTTTTAATAAAATTATTCAATTTCAAAGCCAAAAGGTAGAATTATCTACAAAACAGTTTAATTTTCAACGGAAGAATATAAATTTTCAACGGAAATGATGAATCTTCCACACAAAAAAATTCGTTTAAAAAAAGTAGCTTTACTTTAAACTAAATAGTTGATTTTTCAACCAAAAAAGATGAATTCGCAATGAAAACAGGTAATATTTGATATTTCGATTGAAAAACTTTAATTTTCAACCAAAATATATTTGATATTTAAACCAAAAAAATATTTTATTTTAAATCAAGAACAGTTGAATTTAACCAAAAAGATGAATTCTCAAAGAAAAATGTAAAGATTAATATTTCAACGAAAAATATTTTTATTTTAAATGAAAAACAGTTGGATTTAACCAAAAAATACAAATTTTCAACAAAATAGTTGAATCATGGACCAAACATACTAATTTTAACCAAAAAGATATAATTTCTACCAAGATTAATTTTTTAACCGATAGAAGAATTCTCGAGAAAGTTGAATTTTTAACAAAACAGTTGAATTTTTAAGTCAAATAGTTCAATTTTAAACTGAAAACGATTAATTTTCAATAAAGATGGAATAGTTAAACTTAGGGTTGAAAAAATTGATTTGAAAAAAAGAATTTTCAACAAAACAGTAAAATTTTCAATTAAAGGGATGATTGTTCAACCAATTAAATAAATTTTGAACAGTGTAGTTCAATTATCAATCAAGTAGTTGAATCTTCAATCAAGAAGATTAATTTTCTATTAAAAAATAAGAATGTACAATAAAATACCAACATTTTTAACGACATTGTTGAATTTAAACTAAAAACGATAATTTTTCAACCAATAATGGAAAAGTTAAATCATCAGTCAAAAAAATTATTAAAAAAAAAAAAATTTATTAAAAAAAAATTCAAATTTTCTATCGAAGAGATGGATCTTCAGCTAATAAAATAAATTTTTTCCAAATAGTTCTACTTTCAACCGAGCAGTTAAATTTGCAATCAGAAAGATTAATTTCTTTTACCGAAAAAGACGAATCTTTTAAATAACTAATTCTGTAGAGTCTTCGTGAGTAAAGTTTTCTTGTATAGAATCAAACGGTTTAGGGTTATTAAAATATTTTATAATTCTTTGTGTAGAGTTTTACGGTATCTTGTGTGCACAACCAACTTTATCCACCTTGTTACACACCCGGGGTACCCGGGTGCCCACCTCCCTTTTGTTCAATTTTTGAAATAATTATGCAATTGACATCGTATCCTTGTTATTTATTCCAATAAATAAATATAAAAAGTAAGTGACAAAGGCACAAAACACTTTAAAACACACAAAAGACCAAAACAATTCACCTGCTATCCCTAGCGGACTTCGCGTACTTCGGGTCTGCATCTTTGTAACCTGTGAAATTTTAGTGATTAATTCTAGTCTGAATAATTTCACCGAATCTGAATATAATTTAATAATTGATGTTATTTTGTCGAC